>JAOEHX010058983.1:0-31585 GCA_025448015.1 Bolborhynchus lineola
CTAATTTTCTTCTGTGCTTTAAAAATCCCATTCTGTAATGTCCTGCATATCTAAGTATATATATATATATATATATATATATATATCTCCCAGTAAATGGCTTTTGGCCCTTCTTTTCAGCCTCTACAGGTGAACCCTCTTACATGAAGATCCCCTGAAAATGAAGCTCAGGGGTCTGCAGAATAAAACCCTATTCTGTGAAATCAGCTTCCCCATTCTTCATCATTTTTCAACACTTTGGCAGCTTAAAGAGAAGATGTTTCCTAAATTCACCTCAAATGGTTGCTTTCTTATAAATAAATATATAAAAACTTCCAAGAAGTCCAAAGAGCTCATCATGAAAGCGTTTTGAGCTAGACTTACACATAAGTAGTACATTCAAGTTGAGCCAACAGATCGATCCATTGCAATTGGCATCATCTTTGTTAGTCAACAAGAAAGGACATAGAAGAATGCTTCCTTAGGTTCTACCAGTGACAAAACTGACATCAAACAGACAGGATTCTACAGTGTTGATTTTCAATTGATAGGGAAAAGTAATTCTGGAAAACCCCTTGAGCCTAGGGAAGTTACACAGATACAAATGATACCCACTACCTACCAAGATACTAATGAAAACTAATGCTGTACTTTGCAGATCAGACTGAAGCCTGCTATTTCTATATGTTCCAGTTTTAAAAGCTTATCGGTTTGGAAAATCTGTCAAACACATGAAAGAATAATTAGTTTTCCTTGGGCATTTGGGCTTGAGCTTTTCAAAGAGAATAAGGGCTTGAAAGTGATGCAGAAAAGGTTGCAAGCATTAAACAAGTAACAATCCCCAAGGTAGATGAGCAACGAGGAGCTAAATTGTAAAGAAATTTTAAAGGATCATATGTTCTTATCTGCTGCAGAAGAGGAAATAGCACTGAAGGTACTGAGAGTGAAATGAATCTTCCACTCTACTCCAGAAGTGCCTATTTTTCCAGAGGAAGCCTACAGCCCTAGCTTAGAATAGGCACTTTTCTCTTATAAAGCTTAATTTAAGCATATAATAAATGATACACCATGGTTGGTTTGTTGGTTTGTTGTTTTTTTTTTTTCATTTTGTACTCAAGCTTTTAAGAGAGAGCATAACCAAAGTGATCTCAAAGATAGCTCATTGGGAATGCTGTAAAAATGAACCTGTTACTAGGATATCTTGCGTCAGGGATTTATACCTTCTTGGATACAGCTCTAAAATGTATTGCAGAAGCAATATATATCTGACACTCAGTTCACTCAGACTCCATGACACAGCAATGGTTCAGAGGGAACGCAAGTACTGACACACTTGGCATATCAGCCTTCATTTAGAAAACCTGTGAAAAAGCATCTGTAATCTCCCCATCTTTCTTGGGTTACCTGAGTCTCCTACCTTTAATATGCTGAGAGCTACTGTGAAATACTTCCTCGCAGTACTGCTGTTGTGGCTGAGAAAGCAGCTACGGACAATTTCTAAGCAACTGCCAAGCCCTTTGCCTACAGATTTTATTTGCTGATCACAAATGTTTCCCAGTGGCTTTTACTGTAGTGCTCATTTTTATTGTGGCCATTACAACTGCAGATTGGAAAAATATCAGAGTCTAGACTTCTATTCCAATATTATAAAGGGTAGATATTGCAACAGTTCTGACTGAAGATCAAAAAAGTTTAACTTCAGTATTTTTTACACTTTGTATTTCTATGCCTACCTTTTTTGGACAGCAATATTTTCCTTTACATAAAGTGACTTACAAAGTTAGCTAAATTATTATTAAAGTTTTTAATTCATAACATAGGAGGCTTTCCTAGATGCAGAAACCATTCTAACACATGGTGATATAAAACATTGCTCCACCCAAAAGCTCCCCTAACAAGAACCAAATGAAAACTTGGTTACATCTACATTTATCACCTTCTCCATTCATTTGGCTGATCATTGCTCAAACACATCAAAAAGATACCAGAAACCTTTGCTGAGATTCGATGCAATTTGAAAAGATAGGATTTTATTCTCATGTGGTAAGAGAGCTTCTAATTATGCAGCTATTTCCTACCATTCATTTAATTCTATATAATGGAATTCTTTAGTTTCCAAGCTGAC
The DNA here is from genome assembly GCA_025448015.1 of Bolborhynchus lineola. Classification (NCBI taxonomy): domain Eukaryota; kingdom Metazoa; phylum Chordata; class Aves; order Psittaciformes; family Psittacidae; genus Bolborhynchus; species Bolborhynchus lineola. The sequence goes on from JAOEHX010058983.1 coordinate 2,105, forward strand.
AAATGGCTGTCAGTGAAGAAACAATTAGCAGTATAATGTTTGTGTAGACATGCTGATATCAGACAGTATAGAAACAAGTGTAAAATAGTCTTTTCTAGGCATTGAAACCACTGTGAAAATACATTCTGTTGAAAGCATGCAGTAGTAGCATTAGAGTTGGAACAATGTCCAAGTCACTACACAAGAGTAACTTGACGCACAGACCCCAATGGCACTGGCAGGAAGAAAAGCTCCCCTGCTGAAGAGAACACAGCTCACAGCTAAATAATAAATCAGAGCATGTAGTCAAGCATCCTGCAAAAGCACATCTTGTTCCCACATCTCTGCCACTTCATGTCCTTCCTACCAATTCTAATCCGTGGCCAATAGTTGACCCAGCTGTGGTTGCAGCTAAGACCACAATGAAGATATCTTAACAGAAGTATTTTGTTTAAACAGCATAACCAAGAATTTACTAATAATTAGTGAGACTATCCAGAGTATAAATAGTATAAATACTTAGTATACTAGTATATAGTAAATAAATACTTAGTATACTTTATACTATACTTAGTATAAATACTAAATAAGAGGAAAAAAAAAAAAAACAGAAAAGAAAAAAACAAGCACAGCACAAGAATTGTGTTGAGGTATCTGAAAGTATGTGTGTGTGGGTACATATGTACACACACACAAACATATATAGATATACATTTATATATGTGTGTGTATATGCAATTCTGAGCCACTAGTTCAGTTTAGGTCCAGACAATCTGATGAGACTGAAGTAACACTAGTTCTATCCCAAACAAACTCCCCTAACATCACTGTAGAAAGCCTGACTGCAGCAAGGACAATGTGTCATACCCCTACTCCACCCTGAGAGTGGAATTTTGCAATAATAAGAGAGGCAATTTTGAATAGCACTAACTTTGAATTTAGTACTAATAGTAATATACAAAACATTCCCACCTGCTTTCAAGACCACTGCATTGGAAAATACCAAATCCTTAACACTAAGACCATTAAGACCAGTGGGGTCACCTACATGAAATGTGCAGTAGCTTAACATAAATTTCCTAACTGTAGCTAAACAAGGTGAATATGCACAGAGTACTCCTAAATAGGAGATACACAAGTTGCAGGCAGACATACACAGTTAGAAATGTTGTGCCCATTTAACTTCAGTGGGAAATTAGTGGAAGTTCCAAGTCTACGATGAACCGTATGAGGTATTGTTTCTCTGTTCCACTTGAGTGTAATTCTATTAATGTTTCAATATTGTTTATTTTATTCACTATTACAATATTTTACATATTTTTAATTTCAAGTCATACTGTAGACTTTTTGATTCAAGAAAAAATATATCATTAAACTATTACATGCTTAATATTAAATCCATGCTTAATTCAGCACAAAATCAGGAACAAGCCCAAAGCTATATGCTTTGCCGACAATACAGCAATGATTATCTATGCAAATAGGTATCTTATGTGAATCTACTGCATATACAGAAAGCCATTTTATGAAATATTAGAAAACTTAAAAGCACAAAATGATTCACTGAAAGGTTAGAATCATGAAATCAGAAAGTTAAAGCACCTTATAGCAGAACCTACGCTCCATTCTCCCAACTACAATTGTGTATGACTATAGTTATGCTACCTCACAGTTTGCACTTTGTAACTTTAACTTTTCCTCATTTTCATCCTCTGTAGTCACCTCTTTAGCATACTCTTAGTAAATGCAAAGACGAGTAGCAAGCACTGGATTTGGAAAATTATAATCTGAAAATAAGATGTATATTGAATATTAGGAGTTGAGTTTGCAATACACAGGGCACAGAGAAAATTATGTACAGAAAAATTTGAAGGCATGGAAAACAATAAGTGAGGATAAAATTACACCATGGAATGTCTACTTGTGGAGAAAAAAAATAGAAATATATTTTTAATGAAAACATTTTCAGATTATAGCCATAAATTTGAAGTTACTACAATGTATTTTCATTACACACACGAATTTCTACATAATATTTTAGACATTTTAGTACACATAAGAAGACAGGATCACGTTTAAATATGCTACCATCTTTTTACACGGAGTTGAAATCCTGTGTGTCACGAGATGAAATACTCTTCTTAGAGTTGCAAAATGCCACGGACTAGTTCTTTGACTTCCATTCCCCTCCACTGCTCATTAAAGAAATGTCCTTAAGGTGCTCTTCAATTTTTACTTCTCCTGGCATATAGCTATTACAGTGTACAGCAGATTTGAGGGAAAAAAGCTAAAAGAAGATAGCTGGGGGGCCAGGAGGGATGGCCTCGTTAGATGAAACAGTGCGAAGTCTGGCATGTCGTTAATGCTGTGGAAGAGAATACGGTTTGAAAATGCTGAGGAAGTGCCTGGTGGGACTGCAAGGTTTACACATGTCAGGATCTTCTGTGTCACTAAAGGTTGATTCTGTTTGAAACCTACCTGGAAATACTCACCCCTAGAATTTTGACTCAATCTGCTTTTGTCACCTTGGGAAGAGGTAAACATGCTCCTCTGGCATTTACTGTTCATTCACATTCATTTTTTTAAAGACCTGGTTAAACATAAATACATCCTGACAACTCCAGAATACATGTAAACCCTTGCAAAAAGTACAACAGAGAGAGGGAAAAAACAAGAAGACAACCCAGAGCAAATGTCAAGGGGATTGCTCACTCTCTGCTCAGCAACAGGAGCATTGCAGCTGCCCACCCCTGCACTATCCGCCCAAACACATCCAGCAAAAACAAAATCACTGCTCCACTCTGCTCTGACTCAGGCAAAGGTACTTAGGGAATAGCCACTGAATACAGCAGCAGAGGCTGTCTGTTTAATACCTTACACTGGGCTGAGCATCAGTGAGTCACTGCTGCTGCAACACAAACCAACTTGGAGACAACATGAAAAGCAAAGGAGAGGAAACCCAGCCATAGCCAGCATGCAAGCAAAAAACTGAAACTGAAGGATTATGTAAGGTTTTTTTCCAGAAGAGGGCAAGAACTAAAGCATCTTTGTGACCTTGTGGGTTTTTACAAGTGTTCCCTGCTAGCTTCTTGGTGGGGGGGATTAAAAACCCTTCTTAATTAAGGTGCAACATACTGAGATCTGTAATAGGTCACATCACAGAAACATTTGAGGAAATATTCTTGAAATATAACCACCAATGAGTTTCAGGGGTTTTACCAACATATACAGAAATACCTATTTTCCTTAGTAATATCAGAGCTAGATGAATCAAGATGCTAATGGAGGAATGTCCCATCCTCACGTAGCCCACTGAATACAGTACTGACCATATTACTTTAGGATGGGATCCACCTCCATTCATTCTTCTTCATGTTGCCTGCCCTAAGTCCACCATCATAAAGGAACATTTTCCCCTGTACTAATTCAATAGGGTGCAATTCAAAAACCTTCCTGTCTTTGGTCTGAAGATAATTACAGATTCATGGAGTCAGGAGAGTGCATTACAGACCTGGGTTCAAGGAAAAGTACAAACTTTGTTGTTCTGTTTTGATCTATTTAAAAGGGAAAAAGAAATCTTAATTTTTTTTTTTTTTTACTTCATCACTTATTTTAATGCCACATGAAAAGCAGCAATATATGAACAATTAGATTTTCCATAATTACACCTGTCATATTTGCATAGAACAAAATTTATTGCCTCAGGCCAGTTTTAATTACAATCAAGTGGTGGGTGATTGAAGTTTCAATAAGAAATAGTGAACTGAAAATACATTAAATCTCCAAACAATTACATATAAAAAGCGCCAATCTTTGTCCCAGAGTGTCTTGAACCTTAAGACTGACAGGACTTCTCTTGCTATTAAAAGATGAAAAACTTGAAATAGATTCATGGTGTCTCTGTTAACTAAACATAGGGAAGGTGTTAAGTGCTCACACAATGCAGTTCTTTCAGCTTGCAAGGAATGAGTAAGAAAAAAATAAACTAAACCAAATAAAAAGCAAACAAACCAACCAGAACACCCCAAAGCCCACCGGGAATTCAAACTGTTGGGGTTTTTTTGTGGGAGTCACAGTCCAGTAAACTACTGTTATACAAAAACTGTATTTTTTCATAGCTAAACTAGTTATCACCACACACTGAATGTGTTATATTCTGTACTCCTCTATAACAGTGGCTTCTAAACAATTTCTATTTATGGACCACTTCCCAATACATATTGATGGTTTTTATCTATTTTTGAAAGTTAATATTAAATAAAAGTGAATTTCTCTGGCAGTCACAATTCAATGAAAACTATTGAAACACATCTGTGGACTCATCCCCCCCCCTTGGGAACTGGTGCTCTACACCTTCAACTGATTTTGTTTGACAAATATCACATCCATCAACCTGGAAGAACAAACCAACTGGTTTTATCTCTGGAAAATATTAGCAGAATTTTGTAAATAAAGCCTGAATGGTACCAAAAAAATAATTTATAAAGGCCAAAAATGAAATAGGATTTTTTAAAAAGTAAAAATTAAGAGCCTAGAACAAGACTAAGGAGAATGTAGGAAAAAAACCCCACTAATTAGGAAAAACCTTATTCACTAACTTTGCTAGCATCAAAGATTCAGAGAAACAGAGCAGAGGCTTCCCCTATGGCTGACTTTAGGGCATTAGCAGAACAGCAAGAGCATCTACTTATACTCTAAATACTCATCCACAGTGCTTAATTCAGAGGTTACTCAAATCCTTTGTTCCTCATGCAATGGCTCAGCACTGATAGAATGGAGGAATAACCAAGGAAGAATTAATGTATTTCTGTTCAGTCTAGCTTGTAATTAGGTGATCAGAAGACTCTTTTGGAGGGTGGAAGATAAACATAAACTTTCTTCAATTGAATATAAATTCGATCTCAAATCCCTAATTTCCTAGACATCCATTTGAGTTATAGAATCTTCTTCCAAATATATTAAAAATGAAAACTTACAAAAAAACCCTAAATCAAACACACAAAAAGAAGAAAAACCTCAACCACAGGCATCTCCGTAGCACAGTCCTAAGTAGAAGATTTCAGTCTTATCCTGAAGAACTTAAGGTGTCATCTTGCAACATTTACCCAAATGGCTATAGACAGGACTTCAGTTACATCTCTGTAAGACGTCCTGGTCTTAGCACATATATATGTGTCTTTCAGCTGTGCTTGTCTCATATCTATATGCCACAGGTGCAGTATGGACCCAGGTGACTCCACGTTTATGATTCCATCAGAAAACAGTCAGGTCCTGGTGTTAAAATCAGGCATACTTTGCAGACTTCAGTGTTTGGAGCTAGGTCATCAAAAATCCCCTTCCCTCTGAACACCAGGAACAAACACGCAAACATGTTTGTAGATAGACCACTGAGGACCACTTCCACCTCCAAGTGAGTTCATAAATCAAATCAAAACACATAAGAAATGTGAACCCTTTAGGCCTTTATTTGGAGAGCATCAATTTCTGTATGATAAGCAGCTGCATAAAGGGAATGAAAAATGTTCCTGGACTGACCTTGGTCTTTGAAGAAACCGTATCTTCATCACATTGACACATCATAAAATGTGTCATCCCTTTGTTTCTTGAAGCTTCTCTATCAAAGGGAATCTTCTTATTCAAGCAAAAGGACTAACATAAAAACATGTGAAGTACCTTAGCCTCTACTGATTAATAGAGCTTTTTTGAAGGCGAAGCTCACATTTGTTTATCAGCAATTTTACAGTTGGATCACAGAAAGTTAAAAATTGCAATTTAGACCTTCAGGAAATAGCACAAAACAGTTTATCCCACTGCTTTCCTTCTGCATATCCTGCTTTCTAAACTTTTCCACACAGACTTATGGCGTAAGAAAACAGCTGGGCTCCTGAAGAATTTTGCCTTTTGTACTAACAAGTACATCAAAGTCAGTGTTGCAAAGAAAGCTGACAGGAGCTCTCTTAAGGCATGTTCCAATATGAAAATTCCACTGGAAAGCCCAGAAGATGTGATAAAGGTGGCAGGTGGACACCTTAAACTGGTAAGGGAGAAAAACTTACAAAAGAAAACTGCCAGGTGAACGCAACACCTGAGTCTGCTTCATACATTCATGAAGACAGAAATTCAGTATTTCTTCATAACAAGCTCTGCAGCAAGCTGTTTCCAAGGACTCAAACCCTGCTGATCTGATTCCTTTAAAGCTTACTTGGAAGAACCCCAGGTTTACCTGCGTTCTTTCCCGAGGGTCTCAATTAGCGGCATGCTTGAAATACTGTCTCAAACTGAGCTACCAAAATGCTGGAGGAAAAATTCAACTATTCCAGGAAACAATTTGTTACACGACTGAACCCATACTGTTATCCAGTGCTACAGTGCATCTAAGGATACTGCAGCTATATAATAAGCATTATGGCCATGCGGTAGATGGCTACCTTTACAGAATCCGTTCCAGAAAGGGAAAAAACATTAGGAAGACTGATTGAAATAAAAGACTATTCAACTACTCATCATAGAATTTTAATTTATCAAATTACATGACTAGCAACCAACACAAATGTAGGGGATTATCTTTTACTTGATCATAGAACACAACTATAAATGAGGGTTAAAATCAGATTCTGATGTCTGTTCTGCAATTCAATAGGTCCTTATTGCAGCAAGAGTTCTACTGAAGTTGAAAGTTAGTCTGATGTGTGCATGTATTTCATCAGACAAAACTGTCATCTTTAAATTTAATCTTCTTCTGGCTCCACAGTAACAATTATTGCCTTTAGCTTAATCTTACTAAAAATGTGACTGAGAAAAAGGTGGAACAAACACCTGGAAAAAATGAACAGTTTCACTGTAGCAAAGTATTTCAGTTTCTCATTAGGGAAGAAAAGATTTACTACGTTTATCTTCCAAAGTAAAACATTCACCAAAAATAATTAAAACCTTTTGGAGTTGGATAACATTTATTTAATCTGAACTTATTTTATTTTTTTATTTACTATATTTTCTCTGGCTGCTAATGATTTACTGTTGATTTTTCTTGTTAAGAATTGCTTATCTGAACACCTACCACTACACACATAGTTGCAGCACCTAAGCACTCTGTTGTGATCTTCTGATTTTAGGCCTGCCAAAGAATAATATCTGAAGTCAGAGAAGAGGAAAATCATGTGCTGAAAGATGAATGTTCTATCCTACCCTACCCTACCCTACCCTATCCCCAGTCATGCTCTAAAATTGGACATGGAGCATGATGCAGGCACTCAAGACATGGCAGTTCCCTCATAAAATCTCTGCCTTGGCCTAGAAGCTCTATTTCTAGCATTACACACCAATTATGAAAGTGAACATTTCATAAGCACAAAGCAGTGAAATGATAAGCCTGGAGACCCAAAAGTCCTTGACAATTAGGAACAGTTCTATATTATTATGTATCTTTCACTGCATTTGTGCTTTAATTCTGCCTTCTAAAATACAACTTGAACTAAATTACAACTCAAATGTTTTGAGAACTTATTAAAACTCTCTAAAATTCTTACAGGAAATGTAATTCAAAAGAATTGTCATCATCAGATGTTTTATCATTAGAAATAAGACCAGGAATTTACAGATTTCATAGCATTTATAGAAAACAGTAACTGTGTCTTGGACACAAGCAGCCTAAAGAGTATTTATAAGGTGAAAAGGGTGAACAATTTCAGATGAGTTACTGTGATGCTGCAGTAACACAGTCTAATTTGAACTTTGAATATGGGGAATGCGGAAAAAGAGAAACAAAGGGTACAAAGCATTCCACTAAGACAAATACTGGTATCATGCATACAGTCACGTATCAATGCTCTTTAAAAAAAAAATCCTGAAAGACAAAATAAGATGCAGGAATGAGTCCCAAAATTAATACATAGCTACTATATAACAGCTTGTGCATAACTTGTGTGTACAAGTTTGGACCACTGAGGTCATGACTTACACTTCTTCTTCTCAGTAATACCTAAAAGAGCTTTCAGCAAACAAGAAGTTTCCATTTCACAGAGGATTTAAAAGTTTTAAAACACAATTTTGTTGTGGTTGAAAAAAGTAAATTTAGGAACTGAAGGAAAGGTCAGTAGTCAGGATGGTTGACTAAAGAGCAGTAGAGTATAGAAGCCAACATCAGCAATCCTCAAGAACTCCTATATTCTTCTTCAGTTTGTTTAGATAGGCAAACTTCCACTAAATAAATTAATTGGAGCAAATTCAACTCCTAGGACAAAACATGGTGATTTTGAAAAAGTCACATTTTTCATCACTGAAAGACGAGTGTTCTACAAAATTTCTGACTAGCCACAGTGGAAAAGAGTCTTAAAGCAGCAAATTCATGAATGTGCTTCTTGGGCAGGCAATCTGAAGTCATCAGGCCAAGAAATAAGTAAGAAAATAGCTCTCTTTGCCTATCAGGCAGAAGCAGATACAAAAATATCTGCAGGAGAAGAAGCTGCCTGAGGGTAACCCTAAGAAGGGTAGCAAAGCCCTGGAGACAAAAACTGGGATGAATCCAAGAAAAGCAACAACACCAGTTTGGGTCGCATTGTTTTTTTTTTTAAATCTGAGCTTCTGAAGCTGTAAAGAAAGTAACTTTATAACCAAAAGAAACCATAAGAGTTACCTAGAACAAGATTTCACTTTTCACAGCTGGTACATCACCACACCACACACACACACACACACCCAGCTTATGGTAATGCTTTAATGAGGCTTTGCACCTGAAGAACATAATTCACAAAGGAGATTTCAGTATACATAAAACTAGACAAAGAAACTTGTTTTTAACAAACACATGAAGAATTCCCCCAGAGAGCTTAAAAAACAACAATACAACCTCTGGGAAATTACCCATGGTGGTTTGTTTTGTAAGGGATTTTGCTTAAATGAATATATACAGGGGACTGAATGGGAAAGAACTGCTCCAGCTATCACTGCTCCTTATTTTTCTCCGTATCAAATGGGAATGCAAGAAAGCTATCATTGACAATCTACCATGTAAAGAGATAAAATAGTTAAATTGTGAAGCTGATCATCCAATAATATTATTTGTCACAAGCTCTTTTTAGCTTTCATCATCCGAGCCACACTTACAAGCTCTAACTGCAATAGACTGCGCTAGCAGGACAGAGATTCAGCAGGTGTCTCTCTAAGCTAGCGTACTAAATGCTGTTTCAGCACTACATACAGTTCAGGTCTACAAAATTCAAAATGATGACACATAGCTACCTATAAGGATACAGTAAGTGGGAAGGATGAACACCTCTTTATCTGTCAACACTAATACAACATCTGCAGAAGGCAAATCAAGTAAACCGTGAAAACATGGAAACAGACAATATTTGTAAGAACTTTCTTTGCAAGCACTCTTGATTTATTTTTCCAGACTTCTATGATGCTTTGCAAGGTATGTGAGTTATGTGACTCCATCCTCTGAGGCATAATGTTGCAACTATACAACTTGGCTTTCAGTTAATAAAATAAGACTCTAGGAAAGACAAAACCACATTCAAACCTCTGAAATGGACAAGTTGACAAATGTTTGTCTTCACAAGTGTCTCATCTTGCTAGCTGACATTCCAAATCACACTTGCTTCAGCAGCTACAACTGTCTTTAAAAATAGGCTACATTTGCATCTGGAGATTTAAGTTAAGTTCATACTGGCTAATGGGCTCAGTATTATAGTCTAAAAAAGCATATCTAAAACTAGTTCTAGTGTGCAAATTTCCAGTGAAGCTAGTTTTAAAAGCAGTGCAGTATCAATCTTAAACTCACTTGCAAAGTTCCTGCCATATCTGAAGTAGCTATTTCTGCTATTTGGACCAGCTCTTGTCGTGGATTGAAATCTAAATCTAATGCTGCTGAAAGTGGCTGACAGTGTCTGTTCTGAATACTCACAGAAAGCATCCAGTAATAAAATTTAGGAATTTTCCACCCCAATGAGTTACTCAGCATGTGGAGAATTGATGGGGATGTAAAAAGTAGACATATAAATAGCTCTAGTGCCCTAAGTCTGTAAAATTCTACCAAATAAATAATGGGAAAGACTTAAAGAACCAATGTCATGTAAAAACATGGTATGCATGATCTTACAGTCCTTATACAGAGAAAAGTTCAGTTTATTTGTATTTTCTTCTAAAACATAAGTATTTTTTCTAGTAGAATATTGGCACAACTAAAGCTGTTTGGTTTCTGATGCTGGTACACACTTTGTGTGATCTTTACACTAAATATATTTTCCTACAGCCGAAAAGCCACCTCCAGTTTTAAGTAAAAAATTAAAATAAAATAATACAATACATTGAAATGTTAAAGAGAAGAAGCAGCCACAGCCTATCAATTCCAAGGGTAAAAATAACGTGAGTGAAAAATAACATAAAACCTGTGTACATGGTGCAAAAATATCCACAGACAAAATTTCAGTTCATCTGTTTGACCAGTAATTTATTCAAGCTAATTTGCTCTTCTGCATCTTTGTAGACTTCTTAGAAGACAGACCTAAATTATTTTGGTGAACAACCCAGCACAGAAAGCCCACTGCTAGGAAAGAGAGGAAGAGAAAGACATTTTACCTTGATTAACCTTCTGACACTACCACAGTTCAGTATTAGAATGAGACCTCTCCCTTTCTTTCTTTATTCTATGAGATATCACAGCTGTGCATAAGGAAGTAATAGGAAACATCAGCTGACGCCATCAATTCAAGGCCAAGTTCATCAGTGGCTTCTAATAACAAAATAACAGAGTTTACTCTGTCATCATTAAAATAACAAGGAAAGTCAGAGTCACAGATTGCCCTCAACTTAAAGAGTATCTAAATTACAGCTCTGTAGAATGGCCTAATTTTCAGACAAGGACTTTGGCTCTCACAGCCTGAGAATGAGAGTAAATGGATTTAACATATTTGAAGGGATGATAATGAAGGTGTACAGCAACTGTTACTATGTGACTGGTGGAAGCAAGGACAGGCAGCCTGTACAGTGATGTCGTCCAGGAAGCTAGGGACCACATTAGGAAATCTAAGGCACAGTTAGAATTAACTTGGCGAGGGATGTGAAAGATAACAGCAAGGGATTCTATAGTTACATTGCAAATAAAAGACAGACTAGAGACAATGTGGGCCCTCTCTGGAAGCTATCAGTAAAATTGGCTACCCTGGATTTGGAGAAGTCTGAGAAAGCCAACCGTATCCTGGGCTGCATCAAAAGGAGCATGACCAACGCATTGAAGGAGGTGATCCTGTCCCTCTACTCTGCTCTCGTGAGACCTCACTTGGAGTATTGTGTACAATTCTGGTGTCCTCAACATAAAAGGACACAGAACTGTTGGAACAAGTCCAGAGGAGGGCCACGAGGATGATCAGGGAACTGGAGCACCACCCACATGAAGACAGGCTGAGAAAGCTGAGGGTGTTCAGCCTGGAGAAGAGAAGGCTGCATGGAGATCTCATAGCAGCCTTCCAATATCTGAAGGGGGCCTATAAGGATACTGGGGAGGGACTCTTCATCAGGGACTGCAGTGACAGAACGAGGAGTAATGGGTTAAAACTTAAACAGGGGAAGTTTAGATTGGATATAAGGAGGAAGTTTTTTACTGTGAGGGTGGTGAGGCACTGGCATGGGTTGCCCAAGGAAGTTGTGAATGCTCCATCACTGGCGGTGTTCAAGGCCAGTTTGGACATAGCCTTGGGTGGCATAGTTTAGTGTGAGGTGTCCCTGCCTCTGGCAGGGGGGTTGGAACTAGATGATCTTAAGGTCCTTTCCAACCCTAATGATTCTATGATTCTATGACTTTTGTACAGATTGTAGTATGGATTGGAGGACTTCAGCCCTATGATCAGAGGATTCAAATGGGAAGGAAAAGAATTGAGTTGCACATACTTCACCCTGGTCAGATGTTTTGCCTATTTAGTTTTTAGATTAGAAGAGAACTGGAAAAATACATACTTCCAGTCTACACACTGGAACATAGTTTAGGTGCAATTTCAACACACCTGTGCTAGTGTATCTGGATCTAGATGCTTATCCATATGTACAAGCAGATATTTTCAGCTCACAGATCTGGCCCAAATGCTCACAGAGTGATTAGCTCTAAGTTTTAGAGTACCATACTAGCATAGGCAATTTACGATTAGCAGACCAGAAAGTGTGTCCCCCAAAGTGTATTTGAGGATGTTCGGTTAGTTTTAGACATCCAAACAAAATGCAAGCTAGGGTTCTGGATCCCTTCCAAAAAACAAGAGTATGAAACAGACTTACACAATTTATTTTAGTTTTGTAGGTCTTTCAGGCTACAGAAAAGTTCCCAACCCTATTTAAAGTTTACAGCATCTCAGGCCAGGAATCTCAAAATACATTATACCATTTTTATTTAATCTTCCTAGTTATACTGTGAGACACTGAAGGCGAGCAGGGAAATACTAAGAGATCTGAACACACTTGCACAGCTGTGTTGAAATTGCATCCAAACCAGCAGATAAACATTCTAAGCTCCGCAGGCACAGACACAGTTGTGCATGTTGGACATTACCCAACAGCACATAGAGGGAACCTGCCTCCTAGCACACAGTCTGTGCCTCAGTTTCCATGGAAACTCAGTTTTCTTCGTTTTCAGAAGAAACCAATGCATAAAGACTGTACTGAAGATACGATGCCTTTGGCTGATAAGGCTGAAGAAATCTAGGCAATAAGGTACAAATCCATATGGAACTCATCTTTGTCTATCTGCAGCCTGAGAAGACAAGGTTATTGACTAGTAGCTTCCATTGAATGACCTTAATGTAAGAGTTTAATAGATAAAAGAGAAAACAAATGACCACACAGCAAAATAAAGCAATATTAAGCAGGAATTTGTCAGTGCAAATATGAATGTCTCTCATTCTCTAGTGAAATGTAGTTTAGTAGACTTTACACAAATGATTATTCTGTCGCATTAGAATATGGGCAGTAATGGAAGAAGAGTTTATAAAATAAATGTACTGTGAGGATACACCGCAGTGTTGACAACATGATACCAACACTGAGACTTTCCAGAAAGGGTTATTTCACAATGGAAAAGAAGTTTTGCAGGGGAATATCATGCATCTTAATTTTTAATATTAGGACAAGTAGGATTCATCTTAAAGTATTACACAAACATGTTGCCAACAGTTAAATAAGATACAAATCATAGACAATCATAGAAAAATCATAGAATATTTAGGGTTGGAAAGAACCTTAAGATCATCTAGTTCCAACCCCCCTGCCATGGGCAGGGACACCTCCCATGGGCAGGGACACTTCCCACTAAATCATGTCACCCAAGGCTCTGTCCAACCTGTCCTTGAACACCGCCAGTGATGGAGCATTCACAACTTCCCTGGGCAACCCATTCCAGTGCCTACTGAGCAAAAAATACAATGTTTTGATCCTGTTTCCAACATTTTCTGCTGGCTGTGTTTGCAGTGACTGTTAGTAGGTGTTTATTCATCATTTTTTCTCTTAACTTTAATTCCCTGTTACCTAAGAGATCCACACTTGCTTACTCTCTTCAAATCAAATATACCAGCAATAATTAGCAAGAAGTTAAAACTGCAGATTTTCCGGCCATAGAAGATTCAGGATGCTCCTCTATACTTGATGAATAATGTGCTGCTCAGATGGGCAGAGGAAAGCCAAGAGCTGCACCCCTGAGATCACACAAGAGTGAAGCTGCATCTTAGATTTGGTGGGCAGCACTGGATCGAATATAACTTTCAAATGTCATATTTCATTTCCCTCACAACACAATGCATGAACAGAAAACAAAACCCCAGAAAAGCACTTTGTGAAGCACAGAATTTTTAAAATATGCCTTTCTAAAAACAGAATTCACAATTTTAAATTTTATAGTGTGGCAACAAAAAATTATGATCTGTGCAAATCTCAAGCTTACTGCAGTATTTTACATGCATGATAAAATATGAGTCCATCTCATATATTAATAAGTTTAAGAGGATTTATTTTTATATAATCAGTGAGAAAATATTTGTAATTCCTCACACCATATTTTATAAATATACTATTATATTAGGCACTCTATTTAGTATTTCTAATGATACTCATGAAATAATGTTAGTAACCCCCAGATACAAGTATCCTTGTCTTATGTATAAAGAACAGTGTGTGGGGGTTAATTATTTAGTTTCCATCTGAACTGAAAGATTATGATCTATTAGCATGATCTACATAGCCCCAGAAAGCTGTTGCACTGATGAATGGGGTAGGGAATTTAAAACAAAGGATAACTCTAGTGAAAATGAACAATTTAGCTGCAACACTGCTTAATGGGCTAGGGATGTTATTTGTTGGTATCCTTGGAAAGATTGTGTACATGAAAAATATCCCAGAATCTTTGTGAGTTTTGCCCGTAGTTATTGCAAGATATATTTCCAGTGAAATCTCCACCATTTTCCATTCACACATCTGGAAATGGGGGTTGCAATGGTAGCACAGCTAGTCTGTACACTACCTTTTAACAAGATAGATACACAGAGACAGAATATTAACTTGCCTATAATACCATAGAATCATAGAATATCTCAAGTTGGAAGGGACTCATAACGATCATCATGTCAAAGGATAACATGCATACCAGATGCATATGGAAATTCCATAATATCAAAATAGTGTGTATTCAGGAGGGTTAGGCCAAGCAGATAGGTCATGGTAAACAACAGTAAACCACTAAAGAAATGTTTACTATTTGACCAAAAGGCCATACCACAAGATAGTCTTTGACATGTTAACTGTAAGGCTGTTGCCTGTCTTCCTCCTTACTACTCATACCACTCTGTTCCTCCATTACACTTTGCTGGGAAATTCTCCATTTTCTTTTCATCCTAATTTTTATTCCTCTTGCTAACATTTTCAAGTAATAGCTATCTAGGAAAGCCTAGATAATTCAGATTATGCCTTTTCCTTTTCTCCTTCCCTTTTGTAGGTACCTATTTCAACCACCATTTTTAAGCTTCTCCCAAACACAAATTCATGTACATGACAAAAGTAAAAATAGACTTTTTTTCCTTAGAGCAGGATAATTCATCTTTGTCCAGATTTTTGCTATAATCTTTTCTCATATAAACTAGAAACGAAACCACAAAGCTTTTCCATGTTTCCACTAATTAATTTTACCTTTAAGTCACAGCTAGAGAGTTTTCTAGCACAACGCTGCCTGAAAACACAAATAATTTGGAATGCAAGAGTTATTTCTCTTTCAAAGGTGCTCTTGCAGCTCAAGGGAAGACAGCTTATTATTAGAAAAGTCATTATTAATATTTGCTTATTATAACCTTGCCCAAAGATTGTTTGTGAAGCAAGCCTACAGAAAATCATGGCATGCCTCGGGTATGCTAGTCTCCGAACAATGACATTTTTGATGTCATTCACAGGCACCTTCCTCATGGCATCACTGGAGGATGTATCGTCCTCTTGCATTATATTCTTTCCAGGATTCAGGTCTTAATTAACACTTTGAGTCATATAAGCCCCAACAGTAAAATCCTTTGTGTAATCATTAGCAGCAGTTCCATTCAACTCCACTCCTAATTTCAAAAAAAAATGTGACCCAGCAGATTTAAGAAGATTTTAACATTAGATAAATAATTCAGCTTCACGACATGAAGTTTACAAAATGCCAGTATAAGGATAGTCCTTAAAAAACAGAAGAAATAGAAATACATATGGAAGGTGAACAAATTCTTTTTGTAGAAAGTAACAGTTCAGATGCAGGACATGATAAGTGAATGTCTACTGTGTATAAAAATAATCTAGAGGAAGGTTTAAAATCAGAAGTCATTGAAAGCTGTGCTATAAATCCAGGATAACTACAAATAGAAAATGCAGTGTAAATATCTGAGCCACTATGAGCAACTGGACTTACAGAACATCCTTCCCTTAACTGAATCTTCTTTTACATCAGGGAACTGAATCATATTACTGTTTTCAGAAAGTGACTGTGGGCTTGCCTGAAGTGAGGCAGGGACTCTTCCACACTGACTGAAAAACTATTCTGGAATCTCTTCTAAAGCATGACATACTTAATTTTTTTGCAGTTTTAAGATCAAACCACCACAAACACACACAAATCCTTACATTAATCTTGAGTCACAAGAAAATACAAGGTTTGGCTGTGACAATTTAAAAACATCAAACTTACATGGCTTGATGTGAAAATAGTGGAAAACCCGGTACATTCACAAAGCTCTGCAAACTTATAATATTTTTTATGACTTATAATATT
Source organism: Bolborhynchus lineola (assembly GCA_025448015.1). Classification (NCBI taxonomy): domain Eukaryota; kingdom Metazoa; phylum Chordata; class Aves; order Psittaciformes; family Psittacidae; genus Bolborhynchus; species Bolborhynchus lineola. The sequence continues at coordinate 18,351 of JAOEHX010058983.1, forward strand.
TTGCAATAATAATACCAAATCCACAGAGTGCTACATAAACAGATGCCCATTGAGTTAAAATAGGAAAACAAACAAAATATCATATCTATTTTGCACTTGTTTGAGTGAAGCAAAGAAGCTTTGGCCCAGATAACCCTGATGTATACTTCATCTTAGGGAAGCTACAGGAACTGAAAAAATTAACTCCTCTTAAGAATAAAACGGCAGGAAAATGGGCACGTCCTGTGGTACCTATTCAGGGATAACAGACAAAAAAAATCCCGTTGCCTACAAGAAGGCTAGTCCTCCAGACAGCTTGCAGGAGCAGTTTCAATCTCAGACTGCTTCTTCAGCTGCATGAAACTGTACTGATAAGTGGTCTGCTTGGGTGGGACTCATCTCCAACTTTATACATCGACAATATAGACATTTACACTGAGGATCCTGTGAAATAGAAAGCGCGAAGTGAGTACTTCTGGGCTGGAGTTCATCCCATTTTAAAGTCTTATTCAGAGCACGTCAGGTCAATCCTGACTGAGAAGTGGCTGTTTTATTCTACTGAACAAAAAAGGAGCTTAGGACTACCAGCTGAGTAGATGTCTACAGTTAGGTGAATTAATCCCTCTTTCTTCTCTCTTTAACTCTAAATGAGACGTCCAAACTCATCTGCAAGTCTATGTGGATATGCAATTGCCCAGGGAATCCCAGTCTGCTGTTCCATCCTTTAAGCCTATGTCTAGCAGTTCTAATCTGTAAAAAGCATGTTTATGAATTCATCCAGATCCCCCAGTGTGTGTTTGTTCAGCATCTTTTGGAAAGCACTCTAAATTCTTATATGAGTTAGAGTGATGTGAGTAGGAATCATAAAAAGCAATTACCCAGGTTTGGTGTCTTACAGGATAGAAGAGAAAGGGACTGCTGCAAAAGCGCTTTTAAGAAACAGCTACTTCTTATTTAAAGCATGAAGAATTGTGAGGTTACAATGCAGTATGATCTTCCCACTAATAGTTCAAGATTAAATTTGCTGATATGAAACATGACTGAAATACACATCAAATTGTGAGGCACTGGAATGGGTTGCCCAGGGAAGCTGTGAATGCTCCATCCCTGGTGGTGCTCAATGCAGGGTTGGACATAGCCTTGGGTGATATGATTTAGTGGGAGGTGTCCCTGCCCATGGCAGAGGGGTTGGAACTAGATGATCTTAAATTGCTTTCCAACCCTAACTATTCTATGATTCTATGATTCTATAAATTAGCAGGTCAGAGATAGAATAGGTACAGAAATTAATCTGATTCACACACAGTTACATTTGTTGAAGGAGAAGGATAAATTGCTGCCATCAGGAAAGATTGAGTAAGACAGAGCAAATATCAACAGATTTACATACACACTATATAGAATAGTTCCAAAATGGAAAATCGTGACTTCAAAGACACCATTATTTTTACATCACATTTAAAAAAGCTCTACTTCTTGTTTCCCCAACATCACTGCTGACTGTAGAGTACAGTGATCTTCAAGTCATAAACATTAATGTGCATCACTTAGAGGAATATTTTCCAATCTATTTGTAACTTGATTTGTTACTTGGCCGTGGTTCCTAATCTGCCCATCAATATTATGAGCATCTGCCCTATGCCAATGAACTAATGAGTTCATTTTCTATCATGAAGTCACAAGCCATCTTTCTACATGTCATATCCTATACACATCAGACTGACATTGCCCGTGTGTAAGCAGCAAAAATAACAACAAAAGCATGTTTCAATAATAAATAATGATTTTTTAAAATGCTAAATAGAAAACTCAGTTCATTAGTACTCACCACCAAGGCTTTAGATCTGTTACTCAGAAGCTTTTCAATGTCTCTGGCTGCAAGTTCCACGAGCTGACGAGGGTTGTTGGCTTCCACAGTATACAAATCTCTGTTTTTCAAATAAATCTGCGAGAAGAGGGAAAAATGGAAATAAATCAAAATAGCAACAGACATTCAAAATCAGCAAAGTGACTTGACAGGACAGGCATCATGGTGTCCTCTTTTCTTACTGCAGAGCTTCAGAAAGTTGCCTTCGATTAAAGAAATACTTCACCTTTTTGTCTGAGAGGTAGAAGGTGTCACTAAAAATCATTTAATACATCTTCAAAACTGACTGTGTCTAGTGGTGGATAGTTCAGCTGCTAAATGCTCAAGGAATCTGATTCCCATATCATGCTGAAAGAAAAGTAAAATGGAGATCCTTTGAAATGTCTGAAGTTGAAATCAAATAGTTACTGCTGGATTGAATTCTTTCTTGAATGATGAACAACCAACATAAAGTTCAAAGTAAATCATTTAAGTTATGCTGATGTAATGAGTTTAGACCCTTATTTATTATTTCATATGATAGTGAAGAAGAAGAAAAGGACAAAAAGAAGAAAACAGATAAAAAGGAGAAAGAAATAAAAAGCATAATAGGGAAGAGAAAGGAGGGGAAAAGATGGGGGGGAAGAAGGGGGAAAAGAACTATAATCATGCTACTCCTCTATCATTAGTAAAGATTATGTCTGGTAAGATAAGAGAGACATTAACTGTTTCCAAAACAGAACATGTATATAAAGGAGATAACTTGATTTGTTAAACAAAGCCACTACAGTGAAATGCACACAACCACAAGAAATAAGACAAAAGTAGCAAGAAATCCATTTGCTGATCACTAAAACTGGATAAAACAAAACCACATTTCTGGGGGAGGGGGCAGGGAAAAAAAAAAAAACCTTATGGCTTGATAGGCAAATGGGGAAAACTAATTGATGCAACCAACAGATGGCCTGAGTTTACTCAAGTACTTTGCTTCTCTGCAACCGTGCCTGATGGGGGCCACGCTGTCTCCCAGGGCGTAATTCCAGGCACAAGCAGGAACGGGTCCAGCACTAATGCACTGGCTGCCATCCAGCACAAGAACCAAGAAACTACAGACCAGACAGAGTCTACCAGCCTTGCCAGGTTTCTTGGGTTAAAGCTGTAGAGACCTTGAAGGAACTCACCAAAATGTGCTTCCAGTGCTTGTACCTGATGGGTATTTAACAGTCAAATTTCTGACAACTACAGTCATAGCTGCAAATTTTTACTGGGCACATCTCATAAGCTGTCAGAGGTTTTCAGCACTTTTGAATTTCACAACGATGATGCTGGGGTTTGGATTTTTTCCTTCAGAAGTACCATCTTTCCTTCCCATCAGTAACTGAGTAACTGAAATAAGCTTTAATTTTTTATATAGTAGCAATTGCTTTTAAAAAAAAAACAGCACCTCAGGAGCAGAAAACCACTACTCAGGTTATAGTTGGGATATTTTTGAGGTGCTTTATTTTCAAAATTGCCCCATAAAATGTTTATCTTCAGTATAATTTGGTATAATGGACTGTAGTGATCAGAAGGGCCTTGCAGTCCTACAGGCAGGGCAAGAGTAGAAATCAGTTTTATAGATCCACAGTTTCTTGAATCAGGATTGGAAATTTCAGAGAAGCCTCAAAACTGGCAAAACTCTCAGATGCTCCCATCAACAGCAAATATTCACTCTGATCACTTAAGGAACAGACACTGGAATGTGGGTTATACAAGGTGTTTGTGCCTTATTCTTTGAAGAGAAGTGAGGACCAAATTCTTTAAACTTCATTTATGGCTGTGTGAAGCACACCTGCATCAAAAGTTATTGGATTTATAGAAGAATGGTCACAAGATTTTGTAAAAAGTTTAGAAGAATGTCAAATTTTAGTTTTTAAATAATCAGTTTATGCTTATTATTGAGTTTATGCTTTAATAAGAATGTTTTTAATAATAACTTTAAAGTATCCTTTTATTTTAATACTGAAAATGTTTCCTTTGTTCAATGTTTTTCTGGTTTCTTTTTTGCAGAGCTGTTCATGCATTTGCTTTTCAATTGCTACTCAATGGTGAAAGCAGTAAGAAAATTTCAATATAATCCTTTTTCCTTTGAAAATTTTAACTAGAGAAAAACGTTAAAATTTGGAGAAAAAAAAAATCCATTTCATTGTAATTAAACTTTTTACTCTAGCAATAAACAAACATTAAGAAAGCAACAAGCTAAGAAAATATACCATAGGGGCACAGTCAAGTATGTGCTCATGAAGGCTTGAAGCAACGGGTGATAGGGATGATGTGGAGATAGCTCTGATCAGCTACATAAGGACAAGTGCTGTAGATGCTTAGAAATGTTTAAGCACTTAGTTCAATGTGGTTTCTAACAGGCTGTTACCTCACTGCCACATCAGAAGTTAAGGTGATGGCACACTGTATGGCACAACCATGATTTTCCACCCCATCAACCAGAAACCCAATACAAACAATTTATTGGACCTAATGTTTCACTACAGAGCAGTTAAGAATAAGCAATGCTGGTAAGGGAATAAGAACCTGAACAGAAAGTTTGTACTTTCATCCCTCTCTAACACATTCTGATAGCAAACACATGAATCTATAAACCCCAATCTGAAAACACGCAACCTTTTCACACACCGTATTCCTACAAGGAAGTTGTTCTCATACCTCCAAGCTGGAATGGTTTGAAAGCTGCAGACTACCAGTGCATGGTCTAGTGGGTATATTTGTAAGAAAAAAACAAACATTTAATTTTTTCTTCTCCAGTGTAAGTTATCAGAATAATTCAAAAACCTGAATCATTCAACAAGGAGATCACCACCACAAGAGACAGGAGTTCTATTAATACTTAAGATCTTTCTAACAGGTATTGTGGGTCCTGCTGTACACAAGTCCCCATCTAGATTTAAATCAGTGACTCTTTTTCTCCTCCTCCTTGCTTTAACCCAAGGCAGGGCTCACAGCACCTACCTCCCCTGTTTTCACCGCTGGCAACAGATTTATTCCACCAGCTCCTAAACAAAAGACATAAGAAATAATGCAGAATTTCAACACTTCTTTATTTTCCTGAATTTTGAGACCTACCTCAACTACCAAGGAATAGCTTGAGAATTATTCACTATTTATTGAAGAGGTGTGTACGTAATTTAGTTATTGCCTGCTCCCCTTCAATTCAGCTGTAGCACCACAGCATTTCAGCACAACTCCACATGGAGAAATGATACATGCTTCAGGATTTGGCACCATGTGACTAACTTTTCCTTCCCCAAGCCTCCCACCTGGAAGTCAAACACAATTAGCAGAAGCTCATCTCAAACAGACATAAAGGGTCTTATTAGCAAAGGTATGCTCATTCGTCTTTCAAAATGCAATTTGGCAGACTCTGTGGCTTGTTAAGAAGAGCTAATTTTAATACATTTTATTAAATTGCTTTGATTGAGTGAATACAAGTTTCTGTTGGCTTTTACATCTAGAATAATTTTTAGTACTTTAATCACACGTTTTCCTAAAAGCCCTCTCAGTTGTCAGTAAAACCCTAGTGTTTCTTGCAGAATAAAGACTCATTACATGACTAAGTAAAATCTGTAAGGTCAAAGCACAAAAAAACACTTCAATTTTTTCTCTGAAGTCAATAGCTTTGTACTGCTTGATTCAGGCAGGAATATAATAAAATTGCTTTCTCAATGCTGAATATGTATTCTGGTATAATGAACTGCAAGGTGGTAAGGGAGAGAATATGGTAGAGTCACATTAGGGTGAAACAACACAAGGACAATAGTTGACTGTGGTGAAGATCAGAAAATCTGACAGCTCCTCAGCAGAACATGGCCCTCTCCATTCAGTCTTCAAGGACATGTTTATAAATCTCTCACAAAGAGACATTCTCTTGTTTTATATAAGACTCATGAGGGAAAATCAACCACTTCTGTGCAACTGAGAGAGAACAAAAGATGCACCTTTGTTATATGTCTCTTGCTACACTGTGGCCGGCATTGGGACTGAGGCCCACTGTAACAGTAGAATGTTATTTAAATGGCCGTTATTACACTCAGAAAAAGTTCCTGAGAGTAATAAATTATCTGTGCTTTGGATCCATGGCTTCCTATGGCAAATTTCCCCTGGTCCTTCCAAAAAGTCTCTTGCTTTCTACCACAACAGGGCATTAATAGGTCTCAATGACCATACCCTGCCTCACTGAGAGCCTCCACCTGCACCATTGCCCATAGGCTCCATTTCAGTCCAGTCCTTGGCTATGGAATATGTATGCCTGTCTTCAGCCCTACACCTTCAATTGACCTTGACCCTACACCATAGCTCACCTATCTCTTGGATGAACCCCTCAGATGTATGCCAGATCTTTTTTCCAGTCCTGCTTCTGGAATGGATGTTGGATCACACTGATGTGAGAAAAGGAGAGAAGGGGAAACATTTGACAGAGAGCCAAATATATGAAGAGATCCTGGGAGCAGGAAAAGTCAGAAAACAGAAATAATCACTCCCATGCACGTAAGTGATTATCACTGTTAACTTTTTATTACTGTAGATATTTTTCTTGAACTCATATTTTTAGTAGTCATAAAAAAATACATAATCTGCCCAGAGGCAGCTAATTTTATCTTCTTTCTACCATATCCTATTTCCAAAATTATATTAGTTTTTTTCTATTTCTAATACATGCCATAGATTTCTCTTTCCTCACAAGACATTTCTTTTCTTTGAATCACAAGCCATCTATTGTGGAACACATTGAAAAATGCTCCTTTCCAATGAGCATTCTGTCTGTTCAAAGAACTCAGTCTGAGTATTTTAAATATGTCTTGCTCTCTGTTATATATAATGTGTAAATAAGATTACAGCTGCTCCCTCGCAACTCACAGATGCCTTCATTATTGAAATTCATGGCAACAACACAAAGGAAAAAAACACACCAACAGTTTACTGTAGCTGTTGCTTTTCAGAATCACTTGCCTGATCACTGACTGCTGTAAAGGTCAGAGATGACAAGTGACAGGGCAGCTGATATGTCGAAAACCATGACAAGTCATAGCAGTAATGTGCATATTTGGGAAGAAATTATCAGAGCTAGTTCATTCTCAAGTAACATACTCAGGTCCAGGCAGCCAAGAAGGCCAATGGCATCATGGCCTGTATCAGCAATAGTGTGGCCAGCAGGACCAGGGCAGTAATCATCCCCTTGTACTGGTCACTGGTGAGGCCACAGCTCGAATCCTGTGTTCAGTTCTGGGCCTACCATTACAAGAAAGACATTGAGGTGCTGGAGAGGGGCCAGAGAAGGGCAACAAAGCTGGCAAAGGGTCTAAACCTCGTGAAAGGTCCTCTTATGAGGAACATCAGAGAGAACTGGGGTTGTTTAGTCTGGAGAGGAGAAGGCTTAAGGGGGACCTTATTGCTCTCTGCAACTACCTGAAAGGAGGTTGTAGTGAGGTGTGGGTCAGTCTCCTCGCAAGTAACAAGAGGTAATGGCCTCAAGCTGTGACAGGGGAGGCTTAGATTGGATATTAGGAAAAATTTCTTCAAAGAGAGAGCTGTCAGACATTGGAACAAGCTGCCCAGGGCAGTGGTGGAATCACCACTCCTGGAAGTGTTCACAACCTGTGTAGATGAGGTCCCCAGCGACATGGTTTAGTGGTGGACTTGGCAGTCTTGGAGTAATGGTTGGACTTGATCATCTTAAAGGTCTCTTCCAACCTAGTTGATTCTATGATTCTATGATTCAGGCTGAATTCTGCAACATGCTGGGAACACTTAGACCTCAGTTAACATAAGTAGCAACAGTCAATTGGCTCACTCAGGTGCCTACTCAAAGTAAAGCAGATAATCAGTGATACTTTATAGGATGGAATCATCAGACACTTTTGACTGGTGATAATTAACAAAGTAGTCCAGAGGACTTTAAAATTAAGAAACAATTTTTCTAATTGTTACTTTGTATTCGAACCTGCAAAAAAAATTAACTCACTTTGTACCTCTGATATGATACAAACATCAAAACCAGATCTAAAAACCCCCTATGGTAAGAAAAATGTATTTTAAAGCATTCGATTTTGTTTCATAGCAATACAGTACTGAACAAGACTACATCATTTCTTGGTTTCAGAGCAGTTTTAGCTCAGGCTTTTGGCTGAGAGTAGATGAGAACCCAAAAATCTCAACTCATGATGAGTACAGAATGTACAAATGAATCTTTCTTATAACAGAAGAACAATAGAAGAAGTTTCACATTTCTTATGCATTTCTGGCATATTTTGAGATGGGCACTTACATAACTTTTCAAACTCACTTATTCAGAGGAAATGTTGTCCTGCTTCAGCTGCTCTTGGTGCAATTTAACACTTATTGACTCTCCCCAAAGGTAATTTTAAGTTGCAGGGAACTAGCAGAGTCTTTTTGGTTGTTTCACTAACCACAGGACTTAGAAACCAATTAGCCGCAATGTTTTGTTGGTTTTCGTGCTCTCAGATTTGACCAAAACCATCTCAACTTAAGCACCAATAGGACAGATTTTATTAAAGCAAGTGGACAGTTATAAATGAATCAGACACAGTGCCTTGCTTAAAGATTATCCAGATCATCAAATAGTAACTAAAACTGTGGTAATATTAGGCCATCCCTTCCCTTGAGACTGAGCAAGCTCTGTTAATGCAGCCACCTATTCTTTGTTATTTAGAGCAAATTTTGCTTTCTGGAAGATGGAACTCTTCAAAATGCCAGTTTATTACTAAGGGAGCAGAGGGAGAATATCATCTGCAAACAACAAATGAGGCTCCCTGTGTTTGACAGTCTCTTAATTTCCATTTGGATTACAAAGAGAACTTGCAGATATGTCTTCAAATTTTCCACTCTTCATTTTTAAAAGTGATATCATTAATTTTCCTGACATCTCAGCATTGGTTAGAATGTGTAAACTCAACAGAATTCGGTTTGGAGGATTCTATTTTTAATGCCTACTGCTTTGGTGTTTGGTTGCACATGGCACATACCTTTATAAACACTGCACTATTAAAAGATGGTTACTGTATTCTGAGAATTTCTAACCAGTCTAACCTACCTACCTCATCTGTTATTCAAATTCTGGTAAATGGACTCCAGCCTCTCAATGAACACTTGAAATGCCCATGTTTCCCTGTACCAACCCTTCATAATTCCATTTTAAACATCATCTTGACCTCAATTCCCTTTGCCACACCCAACTGAGACAGCAAACTAGTGTCCTTGCCTTAGGGATGAGGCAGACACAAGTATAAATAGCGTCAAGTTAAGCTTAGAAAAAAATCCAAGTGTTTCAGAGCACTGGTTTCATATACAGCTACTTGGCCAAACTTTCTGTTAAACTATTTTACTGCACATTACTAAGGGCATTTAAGAAAATAAGGATTTTGTTTTAGAGAGGTAAAAAATGATCTGTATTTTATTTTATGTTTTTTACAAAATGGATAGCATTTTGTTCCATTGAGGACAACAAAAAGAGACAAAAGGAGAAAAGAAAGGATATGAATTTTTTCTGACTTTTGAGATCAGTCATAGTGAACCTCACTGGGTAGCACAGTTGACTGAATTAACACAAAAGTTTCCTTAATTCCCATATTTGACTCATTTAAATACTTACTTTCCTTTCTCAGAGCACTGGAGAGTACACCCAGGGCACACACTGAACAGCTTTGCAGTCATGCAAGCTGCGTCTGTAAGTGTTGTGGTATTAGCTACGTTTCCCATTTTCAGGGGTGAAAAAGGATGGAGACTGCACAGAAATATATTAACATTTCATAGGCCAGAAGTCAGAAGTGTTTTAAAACTCAGGGTCAAAATAGTGACGAATTGATCAGAATCTCTATCAATCAGAGCATTCAAATGAAATTCAGATTTATGCAGTCCATAGACAAGACCCCCAAAGAAATGTAAACGAAATGTACCTAGCTGGGTTGTTACTATTAAAATAAAGCCATCTAAAAAAAAGAAAAAAATCAAATTCTCACATTTCTTCATTACATTTTTCTTAATCATAAAACTCTCCATTACTTCAACCTTAACCAGGGTCTATGTAGTATATTCTGGAATGTGGCCACATATCCTTCAGGTCCATCTGGTAGTTCATGAGAGAAAAGCATGAGGTACAAAACTCTTTGCCTTTGGCTGAAGCATATTCAAACTGAATAATATTCAAGCTGAATCCAACCTGACAAATACAGTATATATAGGCATATATAAAAAAGCTGGTAAAAATAAATAAAAATTTCAATTCTGTGGATCATCTTATTTTTTGTAATAAATAATTCCAAATTTATATAAAGTCCTTGCTAATTTATCCTATTAACTTTATGTCTTTAAAGAAAAATACATATAAATATGCTAAGCACAGAAAACAGTAATAACGAAAATGTGTACTGCTAACTTATCTGTCAAAATGCTTTTTGAAACAGGAAATTCAAACCACTTATGATAGTGGGGAAGACTCATCCAGATACACACTGTACATGTTCAAGTATGCTACTGAAGACTTCCCTTGCACAGACTTTCATGACTGTTAAGGAAGAGCACAAGGCAAGCTCTATGTTTTAGCTTCTACCGGTAATAAGTTAGCAGAATATCTCTATCTGTAGAGCCTTTAGAACATAACACTAACTAGCTAAAACCCGTAATGAGTCCAACAGAAAATTATCTATAGTGTATAATTCCTTACGGCAGAAGGAACCTTTTCTGAACATCCCTGCTCCTGGGGAGTTGAAACCAGAGACCAATGTCTCTTACAAGTCATTCACCTCAGTTAAACTCTAGGGACTGATCCAAGACCTGAAAAGCTAAAAGCATGGACAGGGAATCTGCTACTAGTCTGAGTGCTTCAGCAGACTCGCACCATCTGTGCATCATTCACATAGACCTCACGCTGAGCAATGGATGAAATGTGCTCATGCAGAACCTCGGCTGGGTGTTCAGCAAGAAAGAGCTCATTATTATAAAACACCATTCAAGAGATAAAATAAATAACAAACTTCTAACAGTTGCTGGTGGATTCATTCTGCGAATATAACTTATCATCACAGATCAAATATCTGAATGTAGCTCTCATTTTTGGAGGAAGAAACAGTATTTTTATCTCAGTATGAATATCATTTAAAGGCCAAGTCAGTCTACACGGGTTCACTCTGCAGCTCCTGGGACTGTCATAACAGCATGCCTTATGAACATCATGCATGGATTGTTTTTACAGCAATATATCAGAAAGGAAACAGATTCAGAGACTAGATTTCCTTAGACTGCCTCTATCTAATGTTTTTTTCAATTATGCTATTGCTTGAAAAGGTTATACTGTACAAGATGGCATCTTTTTGCTGTAACAGTCATAGTGAAGCTCCAGTGTGTTTGTCATGTCAAAGCTCTTAACACAGACCCACGTTTTTAATACAGTGTTTATGTAAAAGAGTAGCCTCTTCAATCAGTTTGGAACAGACAAGCATTGCTATAAGGCATGCGTTCTACTCTGAGGTTTTCATATCTGGGTATGGCAGAGATCCCTCCCTCTTCTCTCCTATCCCTAGAGGTATTTTAGGAGCTGGAAATCTGAAGCAGGGTTGCTGTAGTTTATTAGATTAAAAGAGCTGTCAATTAGGTTAGTCATGGGTCTCTGCTATGAAAGGTCTATGTAAAAATGGAAGTTGAACATATTTCCATCAAAATGGGAATACATATTTACTTAGCTCTGTAGTTCAGTTAGCTCTTCACCTATTTTTTTCTGCATGCTGAGGTAACTGTAGATCGAGAATGTGACTTTGTACACTTTCTTGTCCTTACTAAGACAAAATGCCAACTGATAAATGAAGCTGGTGAGATCAGATACATCTTCAATATTTATTTTACTACATGGATTTTAAACATCTATTAAGCTGCTCTCTATTCCTTAAATTTTTCTAAAAGTCTACTTGCTCTATAGAAATCACATATCATTTACAACACAGCAGCTCCATAATGCCTGACTGCACAGAGAGTTAGGGCAAAGTTGCATGAACCTTCTTAAGTTGAAAGGACAATTACATGACTATTTTGTGTGGGATTTTATTTTAAACCATGGTACTCATAAAATTAAAGGGCATATGCTAATCCATGTCTTTGTTGAGAGACATTTAAAGAAGAACATTGGACATGTGGTACCTCTTTAACAAAGATTTTCCTGTTTATCCTCTTTTCCTGCTTTCAAGTCAAGCTATTGTATATACACCACCTTATAAACATTCCCTTTGCTCTTCTAGGGGAAAAAGAAATCTGTTAAACCATATTATCAAACAGTACCTTTTTCAGCTGGGCAACTACAGCAGCAATAAGATCAAGCTATAGCCTCATTTTTCTTGTGTAAAAATTGGGGGGTGGGGGGGAATGGTTTCAAAGCACTTTTAACCTGCTTGAATTGTAAATTAAACATTGTTAGGCATGTTTTTTAGCAAATGTATATCAAAGTAATCCAGTGAAGCTAGTGGAGCTTTGCCAGTTTTCAAAAAGCTGAGTATTTTGGCATCTCAAATCCTGAGATCCTGGCTTGTTGAAACAACCTTTGCATTACTGTAATGAGGATATTACATTGGTATTAAATCCAAGTTGGTGTCCTATCTTGCCTAAATTCCTAACATGTCCAAAAAAAGCAGTATTTAAAAATGAACTTTAATACTGTTTTTGAAAGACTACTTTGAGACCATTCCCAGATAGCTTAAATTATGGCTTGAAGGACACAAGGAAGAACTACACGTTAAATGCAATCAATCTTACTGATAACAGAACTTACATTTAGATGTTACTACTATTCATGTTGATTCATACAATCAAAGTAGTAATTTACCACAACAAGTTCAGAAGAAGAATGATCTGGATTTAAAGATCTGAATGGAAAAAATTAAAGTCTGAGCTCAGTTTTTTGTTGGATCAGGATTCTCTCTTTATGCACATCTAGAAATCAAAGCTCATGTTTCCTCTGTGCACCATAATAAACCTCAGCTCTCTCCTGCCTATCCATCCCCTACACTTAGCCATCTTGTCTTTTCTTTCTACTGCAGTTATACTGGTTTGTTTAGTTAAGGCCCTGGATAAGTGCAGCCTCAATGAAGAACTCCTAATTTAATGGCATCCAAGCTTTCTTTCTCAATTTTGTTTACTACAGACACTACATTGCTGGCACAACTGCTAATAAGAGAAAAGGTATGTAAAGTGTCTGTTGACACTTAGAGCAGATTCTCCTGGAAGGCATGCTGGGGCACATGAAAAAGCACAAGGTACTTGGTGGCAGCCAGCATAGCTCTACTAAGGGGAAATCCTGCCTGACCAATTTGGTGGCCTTCTATGATGGGGCTACAGAACTGATGGACAGGGGTAGAGC
>JAOEHX010058984.1:1579-18227 GCA_025448015.1 Bolborhynchus lineola
GAAATCAATATCCAGTCCTCTAGTTGATTTTGCATGGGTAGTAGTCCTAGTAAAGAACTTCATTGGATTCTTCTTGAGCACACGGATCCAGTTGTATACTTGAAAAATGCTTTGAGGATCACATCTCCTAGAGGAGGAAGCATAAAAAAGAGCCTGTAGAGGCCAGAGAATTTTCCATACAACCTTAAACTGAAACAGAGTGAAAAATTTAATCTGAATTTATGATTCTCAGAGGTGCTTTTAAGTTGTCCTAAACAAGAGCAGCTTATGTTTCAAGAAGTATTTTAAGGTGGCCAGACAAATATGGTGCTGTGTCCTGGGAGCAGGGGGAGGAAGAAGTGAGGAAGTGAGCAATCGGCTGTGTGGTTCTGAGTTACCAGCTGGGCTTAAACCATGGCATGCTGGAAAAGCAACCAGTGTGATCAGATCCTGAGATGGCATTGGACAGCTGCAGCATGGATTGACAACAAGCATCACGCATAGCCATATGTCTGGTGTTATGTCCCTCATACCTCTGGTGTTCATTGTTGACCAATTCCAGCTGTCCAGCACATCATTTTTCCCTAATAGCCATAGCATTTGAGAATGGACAGTAGGACTATCTGCAGCTCCGCACCAGGGAGAGAGAAAAGCAGAATAAGACTGGCTATTAATAGGATATAAAATACATTCTGAGCTACAGAGATGCCACTGTGTGCATCAACCCCTGTCTATCCATTTGGTTTTGAGATAGGTACTTGGCATTACATATAAACTTGCTTTGAATCTGTTCTTTCTGTCTAGAATTAATGAAGTCAAAGGTACTATTTTGAATATGATGTGTATCCTTGAGGGGAAATTTGCTCTGTATCATTCTCTTGTATGACAATGACTGGAGCAACTCCAATCTTCATATGGAGGCTTGGTCAATAAGGGAAGGAATAGGCTTTTGGTGGCATTCTGTATGGTACCAGGACAGGTATGCATACAAAGAACAGTGACAAAGCTTTAGCTCCTTATACAGGTTGCTCTACTTTTTCTCTCAGTAAGTGTCCCCTTGTGTCTGGCAGTTTCTTTTCTGTAGGTTGCAGAGGCTGGAAATTGGTGCGTGAATGGACAATCAGAAAACCTGGGGACCAGTGTCACTGTAGCTTGATAGTTTTCACACAGCTGTGTAGGAAAGCGTTAGAGGTGAAGAAAAGGTTGCTAAATATTTCACCGTAGGATCTCAAATTCATTTCTATTCAATTTTTAACCTGATTCTGCATAACTTTTTTTAAGAAAATTCTTTAGTCACTTAAAAATGAAAAAACAAAACAAATCAAACAGTTTAAAAGCTGATAATGCACCTGAATCAACAAGTGTCAATCTGTAAATGTATATCACTAATGCCAAAACCAATGGTGGAATGCTCTGCTTGCAGAGAAATGATGCCATGGTGCATAGAGTTCAGTTGCACTAGTACAAGAAAATTTTATTTCTTAGAGATCATTTGTTTCAAAGAGCAGACTGAGGCAACTTTGCATCATAAAGCACAAAGAAGGACTTAGCTTTTTCCTGTATTACTGATCAAGACAAACTAGGGTCTTAAATAACCTTAGTGGTGTTAGGGTTAGTTTTCATGCATTATGAAAGAAACACACAATACAGTTTCAGGAAGCTGATCCAAAATTTCTGAAATAAAAACACTTCCTACTTCAGTTTAACTCAGCAACTGGTGAATTATTTAAGTTGTGCATCTGGAAAAGGATTTTGCTTTCAGAAGGACTCTGAGTGGAACAATCTGAGTATAGGTATTCAAGATTTTCTGTGATGTGGGCAGAAAACATATCTTTGTGATTTAATCCACTTTATTTTTAATACTGCTTGTCCTTTTGCACCACATTCTTTCCATATTGTAGTTACAGATCATGGTAAAGACTCATTTTTAATATTTCTAAAAATAAGAAAAAACTTATCCTTTTTCTTCATGTTTTTCAGAATGAATTTGAAGACAAATCTTTACTAAGGACACAAATCAGTGGATTTCCACTGGCTATCTTGCAGGCATTAAAGTAGCAATGTATTTAGATTTATTTTTTTTATGTGTTCATCTCATAGTATCTGAATATCTCACTGGTTTTGAAGTCTATTTTTCCTGCAGCTTTCCAAAGTAGAGCAGAACTATTAGTCCCATATTGAGAGTCATGGAAAGAGGTGCATTTTTAATTCATGAAACTTTTGAAAACAAAGATATGCAGTCCTGCTTTAAATTAGTATACATAAGCTTTATACTTTGCAGTTTGCCAGCTACAGGGACACAATTAATTTATTTAAAGCTCTCTTTCATACCAGTGCACTGTGCTTTACAGCTGAGACAATTTCTCATAAATTACGGACCACAGCCTTCTGTTACAGAGCAGGGAATTGAATTCAGTTGTCACCAAGATCAAATTATGTCAATAACTGCTTGCCCCTGCCTACCTCCTGCCAAGAAAGGAGGAATATTCCTTTCTCTGAGGAGCAGACTGTGTGTGCATTTGTATTGGTGCAAGCCTTCAACTGCTTCTCTCAGCTCACACTTGAGCACACAATATTACTGAGAGCTCTTTACAAATATCTAGGCAAGTATGTTACAGGTTAGGTTTTGGTGTGGAGTTTTTTATACACATATATATATTTATCTATATGATGTATTTGATTAAATAGTTTTTTTAGGTAACTCTATCTTCTTTCTTTAAGAAACTGAGATCTGAAAGTCCTCACAAAGAGCAGGCGTTTGTCTAAAGTTTGACTCATTAAAATCCTAGGTGGTCCTGTTTGACTGGTCCATATTGATTGCAGCAATGAAAGTCAGGGTCAAGGGATCATGGAACAGCTGGTTTGTATTACTTTGACCTAATCTCAGGTGATATGGTCTAGGAAATAGTTAATTATATTTATCAGCACTCTCTAGTAACTCATCTTTAATAGTGTGATTGATCTTTATGCTTTGTAGACCCTTGCAGCTGTTCCTCATTGTAAGCTTCCTCCTCTGTATTCACCAGGCTGGTCAAATACATACAATTAAGTTTCATAAATTATGAGAGTCTTCAACCAGCAACACAGTATCTCAAAGTAAGCAGATACAAACTGTATTGGTACAAAGCTGTGATGGAAAATCTTCAGTGACTGCAGAGAAGAAAGAGAGGAGCAAATCATCAGAAAAGGGTTTTTTGTTGGTTTTTGGTTTTTGGTTTTTTTTTTAGGCATCTTGCAATAGACAACAAACAAGCCATAAACTGAAAATATCAGCTATGATTATATATAAAGATTTGAAGTGCATTCAAAATACGGCACTTCATTAAACTGAATCAGTAGTTGGTAAGTTATGTATGAGATTTCCAATGAAAAATCATCTGTTTTTCCAAAAGCCAAAACAATTCAGTGTGGAATGTCAAATATTACAGTCATTACAAATATTTATGTTAATTCAAGAGGATATGAACAGTGTGCAGAAGTTGAGAAATTGAATTTCATGTTTTTCATAGCACCTGTCACCTAACTGCACTGTAGCCACAGCAGCCTATACTCACAGCATTGTTCTAATAAATTTTATATCTCTGCAAAGGGATTTAATGCCAGCAGCTGTGAGAACTTGCATTTTCAATTTGCTGAGTCTGGCACATTTAAATTTTCATCTGTAACACTAGATTAAATTAAATCTTTATGTTGAATGTATTGTAGGAAGCTGGATTAAGCTCTGAATTCTCTAGCTAACACTTACAAAGTGCTTCTTGAAATCAGATCACTTGGATCATTTATCCTGTATACTGTTCATGAAGATAGATGTTCAAAACTGCTGCCAGAACTCTTTGTCAAAAGTTTATTCTGCCTTGGATAGAATTCAGCTGTTGTAACTGAGCTGTTTCATGGCAAAGGACTGAGCCTGCTTCCTCTATTTCTTTTAGAAACACAGTAACACGTATTTAGAGGGATAAGAATCCCATGATGTTCATGATCATTATCCCACAGATCACTATTTGCAGAAGAGAGGGTTTTGTGAATGTTTTGAAATGTATTTTCAGAGTCTTAGCTGAGTCTATAGAAATATTTTTTCTTTTTGCATTCAGTGGCTTTGGTTTTAAATCTCAATTTTATTAAAAATCTGAAAGCAAATAAATATTTGACAGGAATTTAAAAATATTTCAAAAAATATTTAAATTTTTTTCATATGCTGTATATTCTATCCTTCTTCTACAACTAGTATGTGTTTTTAATGACAACAGTCATATGTGCATGTAATATCAATTACAAGAAATTCGTTCAGTTAGGGTTTATCTTAGGTATCACAGCTAAGTCTGCTTAAAAACATTTCCACAGACAAATCTTACTGAATAGAAATATATATATATATATATGTAAAAACTTCTTTGGATCTTGTAAGCAGTCTACATTTAAAACCAGTAGCTTTTATACTGATGTGATTCTGATCTAATGGGGTTTTTTGTGTGTTTGTGGACATCCTACAGTTTTACTTTTAATAGGAAAAACTAAAACAATTTCTAGATGCAGTTGATAATTAAAATATACATATTGCAAAGAACAGCCTATTCAGCATAGCATTTGTCTAGCAATTTGTCCTCCTTTAAATTCACTGCTTAATTTGCAGGGAATTAAGCATCAGAGAAACAGAATAAAAGGAAGATGCACCATATTTCATGATCAAAGTTAGATACATGGATTGCTTTGCATGGCAAATGTTCATAATACTGGTATAGTTCTGCCTTAGGGAAAAAGGTGGTTAAGATTAAGAAGATACGATAAGTAAGGCCAATCAGTAGACTGTTTGCAACACTAAGCTATTTATTATATGCAGTTTTTAATTAACAGAACAGGGACTTTTGTTATCCTTTCTGACTACAGCCTGACCAAACAAAAGATACAAAGTGTGATCTGGCCCAGTTCTGAAGCATAATAAACAATTCATCATTGAAACATACAGACTGAAAAATCACTGTATTAGAAATATTCACCATCCCAGTCTCTACACTCAAGATTCTATTATAGACATAGGAGACTTTGTTAGAATGCTTGTCTCCAAGAATTGTCTTATTGTAAAACAAGGCATGGCAGCTGGATATAACTATCCTGGAAAAAGAGAGGGCATTATATCAGCCACAATGAGATGAAGACAAATTTAATAGGTTAGTTTATGTGCAAAGCATGTAGATTCCAGGTTTATGTCATAGTACTATGACATACATACAATTTATTGGCCTCTAATTGAAGAATATACATAGTTTGATTTTCTTATTTTACAAGCAGCTAATTAAAAATTAAAACTTGTTTTCTCTTTCTTCTCCAGGCCTTCTTCCCTGGATTATCTCCCTAGTTAGAGGTTAGGGTAGTTTTACTCAGTATGGAAGAGACAATGCATGTTCCACAACAGTAGTGGATCCATGGTGATATGATGATGAAGGCAAGGAACTTCGTGTTCGCAAAAGAATAAATGTGTGGCCAGGGTCATCTTTGGTGGTTGTTACATCAACACTTTGTTCTCTTGGGGAGGAGTTAAAGGACTTGGGAGCTTAAGCCCACGAAGGAGGAGGGGAGGAGAGAAGGGAAAGGTGGTTTTAAGATTTTATTTCTCTTCACCCTAGTCTAGTTGTGATAAGTAAAAAATTAATTTTCCAAGTCTGTTTTGCCCATGACAGTAATTGCTGAGTGATCGCTCTGTCCCTGTCTTGACCCATGAGGCTTTCATTTTATTTTCTCTTTTCTGTCCAGTTGAGGAGGGAAGTGATAGAGCAGCTTTGGTGGATAACGTACCCTAGACTTCAAATGTACACTCTTTTCTTCATTCTGTTGTCTTTCTTTAATATGAAAGAAACATTAAAACCTTTCAACAGCACTGAGGATATTTGTCCTTACTTGTTGCTCCTATTTAAAATTACAGTCTTGTAAAATCAAGAAAATGATTTTTTTTTTTTTCCCCCTTTTAAAACTGCCTCTATTCTCAAAAAGAAAGACAGTGACTTCAGGAACAATTTGATTAATTAGATCCTAGATATATAAGTCCACGCACATTACACCAGTTTGTGTTTAATTTTTTGCTTCAGTGTTTCTTCTGTGTTCTATGTTCTCTGTTCAGTGTTTCTTCTGTGTTCTATGTTCTCTGTTCAGTGTTTCTTCTCTGTGTTACTAAAAAATCACCCAAAATCCTATATCTGGTCCATATTAATGCTGAACTGATGCCCTCTGAACTTTCTGAACTCATGAAACTAGAGATTCGTTCCTTATTTCAGCTGAATCCCGTGTTTCTTAAACCCTTTAGCAGAGGCAAAGGCTCTATAAATGCATTATTTTAGGTTGGTTTGTGGTGAGAGGTACGCACTTCCGTGTGTTTTAACTGACTCACCCTCTGGAGCGGCTTGTCTCTCTCCATTGTGTATACAGGGAAGTAAACATGTTCTGGATTAAATGTTCTCCAGTCCTATATTCTGCTATCATTACTTGGGGAATTTGTGCCAGCATTCATTCTTTTAAAAAGTTTTGATAGTGTTTTCAAAATGGTCTTGTTAGCCCAGTCACACTCTCCATTTCAGGTAGAGCTAGCTGCTCTATTCCGAATAATGATTTTGAAAATTCCAGTAAATGTCTACTTTAATTTTTTTTTCCCCATAGTTCAATGACTTAATTTCCTAAGGCTAATGGCTCCCACTTCCATGCATGTGTTCATGATTATATTTTTGGCTTAAGCCTCCAGGGAACAGGAAACTTGCTTTTGGCATCTACAAGTAAACAAGAAGCCCTGCACTGCTTTACAGCTCTGGCTGGGCAGAGCCTCCAGAGACAATCATACTCTCTGCTGCTTTTGTCACTGAGCAGAGAGGAAAACTGATTAGGCCAGGCCTTGTTTCCACTACACGTGCGTAACTGCCCAGAGCATTTAACTTACAGCAGGTATTATTTGGAGTAATAAAAAAAAAAGAAAAAAAAAGTTTATATTGTCCTCTATGGACAGAGCTGAATGTGCCAGGGGAAAGAGTACTAGTGCAACTGCTTGTGCAGCTTTTCAGTAAAATGAGTCAAAATACTGACAGCCGCGATTCGTGGGGGATTTTAGTTTTGCCTTTTGGATCTGCTTTTGGGGGTTTTGTTGTTTGGTTTTGGTTTGTTTTTTTTTTTTTTTTCATCGACTGCTAGGAATCCCAAACTGTTTCCCAGTGTAGTTTATTGAAACTACACAATAAATATTGAAACTACACAAAGAAAGTAATTTCTGTTTGGTTTTCTTGGTAGTGTTGTTTGTTTTCCAATTTTCAGAAACTCTGTATTATTAGCAGAATACTTCAATAATTTGATCAGATAATATTTACTGATAATTCCACATAGCAGGATATTTACATTGGATTTGAAGTACACAGGATATCCCATAAATTTATTTGCATTCAGGTATCCCTGTTCACCTCTTTTGTAGTAGTCTTTGTCTTGCAAGACTACATGCCTTTTTGGGGAGCTTGCTGATTTATATACTGGTGGCATGCTAAAGATTTGCATTATAGGAAAATCCTCCTGCAATTTTCTGTATTGTGATCCTGATGAGTGGTAATGTGAAAAAGAATAAAAACATGCAATGGAAATTAATTCCTCAGGAATACTCCTCCACAGTTAATTGCGGCAAATAAAGGAAGAGCATTCAGGGTGCATTCACTGCTACCATGCTGCAAGGGGAGCATTAAATAAAAGTTATTGTTGTATGGTGTTATCCTTAAATACACATTCAGAGCTTTAGTTCTGAAGAAGATCTAGAGATCTTTTTGACATATCTGGAGCATCTGACAACATCTTCAAAAATTTTCCACTTTTTCAACTAGCCTTCAACACTTGTGAAATAAACTGACTACAGAATGCCATGTCAAAACTCCATTCTCTCTTTCCTTGTCTTTTTTTAACAGTAATATGTTCACAGGGAATAGATTTGAGACTCTGGACTGAATCAGGCTGACAAAAGTCTTGCAATATTATTAAGTAGTAAATGTTGTTTATTTTGAACTACTTCCTAAATTCTTTGTTCTTTTATTGCTTACTTTTTTTCTTTCTTCTCAGGAAAAGGTTATTTTTCCCACGTGCAAAGAAGTGATTGGAAGTGTGGAAGATGACTGAGGTTAATAGTGCTACTTGGTTCTAATGAAATCAGCATTAAGCATCTTTGTTATCCAAAAAAAATAATTGTCCTCTTCACACTTGTATGGTGTCATTTTGTTATCTTTAATAGTACGTATGTATGTATGTATGTATGTATGTATCTAGCATCTATATTCAGTAAGCCATCTAAATGAAAACTGATTAGCTAGAATTTTTACTGATTTGTGAAAACTCAATTTTTTAATCTAAAGAAGTCCCACTTTCAAAAAGCCCTAAATATTAGTGACACATTTCTTGTGAAAGTGGCTACTGGATGAAGGCAGTTCAGGCTGATCTATAATTAGCATCTATATTTTTTATTCTAATTAAAGAAAACCTCGTGATTTTTTTTAAAAATGTATCTAAAGGTGAATGATGAAGTTGGTGAATGTTATGTCCATGTGTGTAAGAGAAGGGCAGCAGAAAATACCACAAAGAATGAAATGCTGCAGAATTCCAATGAAATGCCGGGAGCCTGATTCTCAAAAGCTTGGAAGCAGCTTTTTGTTCTGATGGTTAACTGAGGCATGGCAACATACACAAGATGGTGTCTCCTATTTATTCCTTCTGTGTACATAAAAGAGGTTTTTGTACTTTTTTGATAAATAAATAAGAATGCCTTAAAGACATAGTTGGCATCACTAGAAAAATTCCTCTTTTACTCAATCCAAACCAGTTCTCGTGACCCAAACTATGACCTCAGTGCAGTGGCCACAGCAGGAAACAGGCAGAGAGCAGATGAAACACTGGGAAAATTATAAAAAGTGTGTTTTTCTGTAAGGCTGTTGTTACCACATATGCTTTATATGAACACATATTAAATGTGGAGCTGGTATCATCACCTGTTGTTAAATTTTTCTGCTTTTATTAAGGTTACTTTTCTATTATCTGTTGCATACAACTTTATTTAATTTCTCCATCTTGTTGAAATCTTTCAAGTTTGGAACCTGCATGAGAATTTATTTTACTTTTTAATTCAGCCAAAACTAATTGCATGGTTTCAAGAATGAAGCCAGAGGAAAAAAATTAGCATGTAAAACCTTCCTTGGTCTTTTCCCTGAAAAACTGCAATTCATGTATTTATATGCAGAAAGGAGAATTGGCAGCATTTTATTCTTTTGGAAGTCTGCCAATTTCCTTAAAACATGAAAATTTGTTCAGGTAACAGGTCTTTAGGAAAATTCGGTTGGTACATCCCCAGTAGATGCTTCATAATGTTGAGTGCTGATCCATCATTGCTTGCATCTCTCACGCTTCTTATTACTGACAAGACTGGAACTTTGCCATCATCACAGTGAGAATGCGCAGGGAAACTTTAGAGTACGTGACAAAAGCCAGGCTTCCTTGCACGAGCTTCTCTATTTAGGGAGCGAGTCAATATTAGGCACTGGTCTGAAAAGCTTAATAGATATTGAAGTGTTCTGGATAATCTGTTATTGTTTGTAGTTGGGTTGGTTTTTTTTCATGATATGACATAATACCTTGTTTTGTGATTTCCAGACAACAATAAAAATGAAAGCATCTCATTCAAGGTTGGAGCCTGAGAACTGGGGTGAAGGGACTCATAGCCTCATAGCACCTGATTCAAGGAGAAATAATGAAGGCGAAAGAAGGGAGTCAAGTGTCTACACTGCAAAACATTGAAGATGGGCAATGAATTGCTGTTTAGCCAAAACCAAAACTGAAACTGATTGTATAGGAAGATTGAAATAAGACGCCAGTGTATGCTGTTCAGGGAAAGTTGGAGGAGGGATAGGAACTACAGCGGAAGATTTGACCTTACTCGGAATGTGGAGAAAGTGAAATAGTCTGACAGATACATGGACATGAGAAGCCAGGGAGAAGGTTGGATGGAAAAAAAAACAAAAAGGAAAACCAATGAACGCCAACATTGGTTAAAGGATAGAAGGGCTAGGTAAGAATAAACCAGCTGGAATTTAATGAGAGATGGTTGGAGGATATGACCTGCCACACCAGAAATAAGTGGAATAATGAATATTGGTATAATGACTATAAGCAGAGAAACCAAGAACAGCAAACACACTCATGGGATGATTCCTCTCCCTTCTTTCAGTGCTATGTGATCAAACAGCAGATGTCTAGGAAAACCAACTACAAAGTAATGCTATTACGCTTTGTTCAGAAGCTGTAATAAGATGTGTAATAGAACATAAAATATAGTTTCATGATGAAGATGAGGAAACTTACCTGGAAAATTGTATTTATTATGTGTTATGAAGCTGATGACCTAAATGTACTTACAGAATTTAATAAGATAGGCTTCAGGGTAGTTTGAAGTTGTAGCAATCTGCAGTGAAAAAGGCATGGGGTCAGATACTGAGCAATGAGAAGAAAATTATATATAGCTGTTTATTCCCTGGAAAAGAGGGGACTCCTCTGCTGCAAGGGGGATTTTATTACTCAATCTTGCAGTAAAGAAAAAGAAAGGGCCTAATTTGTTGTGTACATTGATCTTGGTTTACCTGACAGCCTTACTGATGGCATTTATGAATTTTTAAATGTTTAACTGTCCTTTCATGGTTCTTAATTTTTCAGTGACACATAACAAGAAAACTTGAAGTTCTTTTATGGAACAAAATATACCCATCACCTGAAAAAGAGGCAGATTTATTGAAAAGGGAAATAAATGTGAAGTTTCTTGTTTCAAATTCCTTTTTTAGGGTTCCCAATTTGGTTTTTATTTTATCGTGAATATTATGCTGAACATTTCAGTTCCCTGTGCTCCTCAGGATATGCTTTCTGTTTTCATTACTTTATAATTTTCTTTTAGTATCTAATGTTTGTCATAAACATTCTTTTTCTACTTGTTACATCTTCCAAAAAAATAGTAAACATAAAAATACATGTATGTGAAAAGATACATGTATAAAAATACATATATGTTGTATTATAAGCAAAATTTCCCAGATAATAGCATCTTACTGTTTCAAAAACTTACTTTTTGATGAGTTTTTGAAAGTTTGAAGTACTGCACCTGCCATCTACTGGAAGTACAAGGACGATACATTTAAGTTATCTTAACTGTTCAGCCAGTAACGTTTTATCACCCTACTACTTTATTATAAGACATTTTCAATTTTTTTAAAAAAAAATAATGAACTTTACCCTGCAGTATTTCATTTGTTGCCTTATTAAAAATGTTAAAAAATATTAAAAGTTTTCTACTCCTCAGGTTTTACAGATTTTTAATTAACCCACAGTAAAATCTAAACAACTATTGACAATCAAGTGTAAGAAATGCATTTGCCTTGTTCTTCTGCCCCATTCTACATGCTCATTCATTTTTATGGATCTGTACAACTTGCAGTTGAAGTGGGGGTGAACTGTATGCAAACAAATGAGTTTTCAGATACTTATTTATGTATTTCTTTGGAAAAGAATATTTACATTATTTTTAAGTATCACCTTACATAAGCAAGTGCCTTGTTGAAGGTTTTTTCTTTTTATTTTAAGGGACTGGTAAATTATATTAGGTCCATTTTCATCTCCTCTAGCCCCTGTCCCACAAACCACAGTAGTTTTATTCCAGCACAATCTCTGACACTGATTAAAAATCAGACAAAATCACATAACTTCATTAGTCTTATGTTGCCATTGGTTTGGGGACATTCTGACTTAAATACCGTTTGATTTGATTTAGTAATCCAAAAGTATTTGGCAACATAAATTAAAAAATTGTTTATTAGTTATGGCCACCATGAGATATGAATTCTCAAGGTTGCATGCAATCCAATAGAATCCATTTTGATATAAGAAGCAGTATTTTGTCTGTATATTAGCAGCAAAGGCTGAAGTCAATTCTTTGGTAGGTCAGGTTTTGATCAGATTAGACTGTGAAAGGAAGAAAAATAATTGTGTATTTACCTTTTTTAAATCTATTGTTAACCAAACCAAGATTGGCCTAAAAGGAAAACAAAGAAAGTTACTGTTCAGCATCAAAGAAGTATTTCTGAATTCCTAAGAGATTATTCTGGAAAAAAACGTTTTCAGCCCTGGGAAGGTTCTTTTACAAGACTATGAGACTGGATACCATTTAATATTAGGTCCTACTCAGCATCTTTTTTATTGTCCATCATTAGATACTCTCACAGTATTACACTCTGAGTAATTTGTGAATAAAACTGTTATCCTTTTCTAGGACTGCTGCCAACAGTAAATGACATATTTGTTCTTTTTTTTAGTTTATTAATGTCTCTTAGTACATATTTTATCCCTTTACTAGAGAAAGAATGATTCAGCACTTAAAATCATTTTTGCTCTTTTTAAAATTGAATTTCTTCTTTTTTCACACTGGGCTGGGAATCATTTGTGATCCACATGCCAGAAACAGACCAGAAAACCTTGGACAATATCAGTGGAAAATATAAATGCTTTAGGCAATGAGAATCTTGAACTTTTTGCCTTCTGTTTGAACTGTATATATGCTAGTTTAATTATGAAAGTGTACACAGCGTCTGGATTCTTTAATATTTAGTTTAAAATGGATTTACTATGGTAGGTATATTATGCTGACATTTTCCCTTCTTTCTAGCTAATAAAAATTCCTGGAATCTTTTGACAGCGAGATAAAAAAAGTTATTCCTTTTTTCCCCAAAATGGAATTTTATTAAAAACTTTAAATGGAGGAATAGTTATTGGTTTATTATAATAAGCTTATTTGTTATTAATTACAAATATATTTTATTAGTGTCATTTATTAACAAGATATATAAACCCACTTTCAAACAGTGGCAAGTTCATTTAATCTGAGAGTTAGAATTAGGCTCCATGATGAGGCTGGGATTGCTCCATGGAAAGCTAACCACATGCACCTAATCATCTGTAAACCATAAATATCTAAGATATCTTTTTCATAAATGCTTTATGTATGTTCCTCTGATGACCTCTAGCCCAACCTCAAACTCCATTGTAAGGCATTCCTGTTTTCCAGGCATTTTAGTACAGGTAACCCTATGGCT
This sequence comes from Bolborhynchus lineola, assembly GCA_025448015.1. Classification (NCBI taxonomy): domain Eukaryota; kingdom Metazoa; phylum Chordata; class Aves; order Psittaciformes; family Psittacidae; genus Bolborhynchus; species Bolborhynchus lineola. The sequence goes on from JAOEHX010058984.1 coordinate 14,686, forward strand.
GTTAGGTTTTTCAGTACAAGCCATAAACTTTACCTTCTTTCTCTGCACATTCTAGGGAAAAGTTATTTCACATAAGCAGTCTTCATGTGTTCCAGAGTGATTTTTTATCTCTCTCTTTGACTGCAGAAAAGAAAGAATTGAAGGCAAGTAGAGCGCTTTCTGTCTATGGATTTTTTTCCCAGATCTGCATAGCTCTAGGCCAGACCTGGTTAACTACTAACAGTTTAAATTAAACACTTCACATGCATAATAAAAAACAGGTCTCTTGTGTTGTTGCTGAGGCAGAATGGTGCTTCTTATTCAGTATGTGCTTTGATAGCATTCCAAATTCATCTTTTTGCATTTAGATGGGTTAAGTGGTGCCTGAAGGATGATTCACATGTAACTACAGACAGCAGAGCAGATAGTCCACAGCAAAAGAGGAAATATTAAAAGATGTTTCTCTTTTTTAAATAAAATGTCATCCAAAGTTTAATATCGTGTGGAGCAGACATATGCTTATTCTGTATTTCCCCATCAGAACTGCTCTTTTACTTATCTCAGGCAAATTTCTATGCTATTGTCTTCCCCACAGATGTTCACCTACTGCCACCAGATAGAAAAAATCTTACTGCAATTTACACAATTGATTCCCCTTGCAATGTTATTTCTTAATGTTACAGAACTGCAAGGTAATTTCTGTAATTTCTGTAAATCTGTAATTTCTTTGTTCCATCAATCTCTGAAGTTACTTTTTCATGGACTTTGACTCTATGAGATGTTCCCAAACATGCAAGTCTTACCAGTTAGATTTGCTAAAATAAGAGGTGGAGCGAAATGATATGCTTCCACTAATGCACGCAAATTTCTGTTTCTTCTGAACTGTATAAGCCTCTTTTTATTAAATCAATGCTTTCTTCCCTTCTTTTCAGTATCCCAGGTTCTCTTCAGTAACTTTGACTTTGGATTCTAGGAAAAAAATCAGTAAGAAATTGCACTCTCTTATTTCTATGCTGTCTCCCTTTAACATTGTAATTCTATCAATGGGTTTTGCTAATTTGCTTTATTTTGACTCAAAAAAATATTTGGATAGTAGCCTAATGGCACATACTAAATTGATATTGTGATTACCTAACATTAAAATCAACATAGCACGGAGGTTTTCAATGCTAAACTTGTTTTGTTGGAGTAAGAATTTTGGCCAATGTAACAGGACTTTCCTTTAACCATTTCAGTTAATGAAAATCACTCTCTGGGTTTTTTTGCAAACTTTGCAGGTTAGAAAGAGAAGAAATTCTTTCATTAGTGTGTTTTTTTTGATAAAGGAAGTTAAAAATTGAAGTTTGATTTTACTAATCAGAAACTATGTATTTGCTGGAATGTATTTTCATGGTATTTTGACAAGCAGGAATGTTTGAAGGAACCTTAAGAACTCACTGCTGAGTCCTCTTCTAACTGCACTGCATGACTCCTTTCCTCATCCTTGACTGAAGACCTGAAGACTCCTCTAAAAACAAACAAAATACAGAAGGATACTTAAAACTAAGACTGGTCAAATAATGATTAAAAAAAAAAAAGTTAGAAATGGAAATGCTGGTTTTAAAGTATTCCCTAAAGCATTGGGTAAGCATTCAAAAAGTCAGAAAACAGTGACAAAATTGTAGGTAGCAGAAGTGAGAAATGGATTAAAGTAATCTATAATATTTTAAATTAGACTTTGGCCTTATATTTATGCCTGTCAAATAAGCATTCTGTACTGACTCTACACAAAAGATTTTTTCTTGAGGTGCCCAGCTTTTTCTTTGATCAAGATAGAATATTTTCCTCTGTTGAGGCCATTCAGAGCCAGATGCTGAGGACTGCACTTCTTTCTGGTATGTCCATTTATAAGATGACAAATAGCGTAAAATCATATTAATTCCATGTACACATTTCACCAACTTGAGTGGGTGATAAAGGATCTAAAAAAAATTAATGACGTGCTAAACGATTTCTGGAACTAACAATGGCATGCCGGAACAGCTGCATTTACCTGGTTAATAAAAGAGCATAAGCAGAGAAGTGGGAAGAAGGCAGATATTTATGTTTTGATTACAGCCTGAAGTCTATATGCCCAAACTGAATTTCCAGATCTCCCACACTTGTGTGACTTTGTGCATGTCAGTTAATCTTTCATATGCTCCAGACTTGTACCATCAGCGATGACTGTATTTTTCCTATCTTCCCAGAGTTCCTGAGGGAAGTTTGTGGTAAAAATTTCTATCTAACAATGACAAGCAATGACAAACAATGACAAAATTGAAAAATTGCTTTATGGCTTTAGCCAAATAACAAGTAGTGCTCTTATATCAATATATAAGTTTCTCTTTCATTTAAGTTGATTATTTAAGGTATTTAGTAATGTGGGTCACTTACTAAAAAAATATTATAAAAAAGGAACCTAATTTTTTTCTCCAGATTGTATCTGGTCTCCTAGAAAACCATTTCCTTCTTTAGAACAGCTTTCATGCAGAAATAAGATTTCTTTCAGCAGTAGTGAATCTAGGATATATGATACTTTCCACCTCTGCATTTTGTTGGGTGCCTAAGAATAATGTAGCCAGCCAGCATCTGCGGTACACACGAGCTCTTACAGAGAATCTCCCAAACAGAGTGAAAAGATTGATAACAGCCCAGATTGCAATCTTCTTTATGCAGCTCAGGTATCAAATGAGTAATTTGCTGTCCATAGCTTTGAGAAGCTCAAATATAAAAGCTACAAGAGATGGGATAATGCCATCTTAGTGATTACACTGTTTTTTCTATCTGCTTCCAAGGCTTTTGCTTTCAGTTTTGACTTAAAAATATAAGCCTGAATACAGGCCAGATACTTATTAAACGCATATCATGTATCTGAGAAAAAAAAAATCTTTGGCAGATTTATAAGGTGTTTATGTATAGAAGATTTAATCTCATGGACAAGTGCTAAAGGCTGTGTTTAATTTTATTGGTGTTTAGAAATTCTGATTTAAAGAAGTTCTTGGTAATAAGATCTAACTCTTGGAAACATTTTTCAGGACCTAAGAAAAGTGCTTTTACCTTATTATAATAAGCATATTGCACTACAGCTGGAAGGGCTAACCAGTGAGGAAAGAATGGGTTGTACTTTGCATTTTCTCCAATCTTTGGCATACTATTGCTATAGTGAACATATAATTTATCATTTTTCATGACATATGCTCAGTAGGAAGTGGGATAAGATAATGAATTCCATACATGTAGCTCTTATACCTAGCTTTGTTATAGGCAGGAATTTATAGAAGGTCTCTGCCAAAATGGTTTTAGGTCATAGTAGCTAAACCTGGATCAGCTATAAGCATTTCTTCCAGATAGTTTTAGCTAAGAACAGCAACACTTTAGGACTTACATTCTAAGAAACTATTTGTATCTGGTGTAATTTGGAAAGAGAGCATGTGAGACATGATCCTCCTTTTGCTTGTTTGTCATAGTGTGATGGGTTCAGCAGTAGCAGTCATTTTTCTCCTTCTCAGTAGCTGGTGCAGCACTGTGTTTTTGACTTTCGG
>JAOEHX010058993.1:5932-17998 GCA_025448015.1 Bolborhynchus lineola
AACAAAAAACCCAACCCACTGAAGTGCCGCAACACTTAGGTTTCTGAGGAACAAGAACACTGCGCTTGAAAACTTTATCTGAACAGTGTAGGCTAGTTTTAAAATTCAGTTTAAAAGGGATGAGCTGCTTTGCAGAGCCATCGCGTTGTTTGTGCAGTATCTTTGTTCCAAGAAGTGCTCCTCATGGTTCCAGGAGCCCATTGTGCAAGGCATGTTCTCAGGTTAGGTTGCAGGCATGACAGCACTTTCTGTGAAGCTATGGCAAATACAAAGTGGTTTGCTCAGAATCATTTTAAAGTAAACTTGACATACTTTCTACATGAATTAAAAACCTGTTTACATAATTCAGAGTTTATCTTGTGTTGGCTACTTAAATATTGTCCTATTGTTCCTGTTCCATGACTGGATAATTTAGGTAGCTAATTGTCACTGGAAAAATTTGGTGTGTCAGTTTGGTGTTTGTCGGTTACATAAATCAGCAGTTGGGAGAAGGAAAACAATACTAAGTAAGTTACTGAAGTAACAATGCCAGACAAATTGCAGATTGATGATCCTGCTGGGAATGCTTGCCTATCAAAAATGTGCATTGAAATTTGGACAACTTAAACTGCATTCAAGGATGTTGGCACTATTCATAAATAGGGAAGGAAAGAATAATTCACCATGTCAGCTTTGGCTAAAGTTTAGATGTGTGGGGAAAGGTCCTCCTGTGCTCCACTCCCCATCCCCCAAGTATTAAGTAAAGCTTGCACACTCACACCTTTGTGTTTTGGTTTGGTTTTAGATTTTTTTTTTTTTTTTTTTGGTGGGGGGGTTGTGTTGGTTTGGTTTGGGTTTTTTTTGTGGTGTTTTGGTTTGGTTTTGTTTGTTTTTTTTTCTTGAATGTGATTCCTTCTGTTTCTTTGGTTAAGGATATAACTATAGCTTTATATAGTTTCATATTTTCACAGTTTTTTGTGTTTCATGTTTCTTGTGTTTCAGAGCTGACTTTGCTTCCTTAAACAGAATTTTTGAATTATGGGTGGGTTGCCTACATCAGACAATTACTTTTCACATTTAACTTGCTTTTACTGTTAAGGTATTTAGTTTTGATGTTATGAATGAGCAAATTTCCTCCACCCCCACCCACAGTCTGAGTTTTAAAACACATTAAGGACTTGTTTTCCTCACATAGTTTCAAGAAAGGGCTCCTGACAACCAGTATAATTTCAATTGAAATTAGTATTCTGCTGTTTGAAAATGGGTAGTATCTTATTTGGGTTGACATACAGATTGTCAGATTACTAACATTTCTGGTGAGCTTAACCTGGTAAGTATTTGAAGTATGGTTTTCTTTGTATTGTTCAGTACTACTAGTATATCCTACCAAAGGAGTAGAACTGTAGTCTTTCTAAGTGTACTTTTGTTTGTCCTAATTTTATTTACATACCATAGCTTCATGTTACTAGTTGTGTGGTGTATATATAAAGGGATAATCAAATTCTGAAATCTGTTCTTTGCCTTGTGTTGAAGAAAAAGGTATGCGGCTAACTTGTAAATCTGGAGCCTTTGTAGTGAGTGTAACACAGAACACACATTTCCACAGATTAAAATATCAGATGAAAGCCATGAAGTTGAAAAAATAATCAGGATGTAAACCAGTACATTTAAAAGAAACAAACCAACCCACCCAAACATTAATTAAGTTAGTTTCTCAGTAAACTGATGGACTCTTAAGCAACTGATTCTTTTCTTTGCCTGCACTTTTTGTTGTTCCCTTCCTAAGTGAAAATCCACTCTGGTAGGGGCAGACAGAATTTCCCCATTTATTCTTTTCTTGTCCCATTAGTTTTTATTAGTATATTTTGAATGAGCTATAAATTTACAATATCTTCAAGCTGTCTCTCCCAGGAGAGAAGCATCAGCATATTAAGAAGAAATTAAATAACCCATTGCTTGAGTTGGGTGTTTTAAGTTTTTGCTTACTAACCTTTTGCCCAGCAACTGGGTGTTATCCTTTAAGAAAAGTGTTGGATGCATATGATAACAAGCAAATTTGGACAATGTTGGTATTAGAAGCTATCTGATAACACGCAGCAGATAAAAGGTTGCTAGGGGAACAAGAAAATGAGGGTTTGCAGAGAAGGATTCCTTCAGGAACAGAGCATTGGTACTACTTTTTGTTCAACTGACAGAAAAACTACAGCTTGTCAAGTTAACGCTACAGGACAAATCCTATATAGGAGGCTATGTATACCGTGATTCATAGTAAAGACAGTTAATGTCATAAAAATGCGTGAACCGTAGAATGCTGGAGCTGAGTAGTTTACAGATTTAGGCAGCTGATTGTTCTTGTCTTGTAATTGTAGGTGTAGTTGCAATATCGGGCAGTGAAACAGAGGATGATGACACTATGGATGTCCCATTGGATCTTTCGTCATCTGCTGGTTCAGGCAAACGGAGAAGACGTGGCAACCTGCCCAAGGAATCTGTGCAGATTCTTCGGGATTGGCTGTATGAGCACCGATACAATGCTTACCCTTCAGAGCAAGAAAAAGCCCTGTTGTCCCGGCAAACACACCTTTCCACACTACAGGTACTAAAAATTGTAGTACTTGCTTCAAAAGGAGTTTTCTTCTTAATTTACCTGTGATCCAGTCACTAATGTGAATGTTTACACTGCATGTGAGATTTTCTTTCTTATTGTTACTCACTCTCATTCTTATGGCAATTCTAAGGAGAAACACAAATCAGTTGTGTGTTATGATGATCTTTTGTTTACTGGGGATAAAATTACTTCTTGGGGAGAACCCATAGTCATGAATTTGAGCATGCATGGTAACTTATGCAGAATTGGGCCCCAAAAGACACAAAGCATCTGTATAAAGGTAATCTGTTGTGAGAAGGTGGTATTTACTTGTCAACAGAGGTTTTATGGTGATAGATTTGCTGCTTAACCTAGAACTCCTCACTACTAAAACTGCAACGTGAGGCTTGTTTCTGCAGAACGTGTACATACATTATTACACGTCTGATGACTTCCATTAACATTAGTGGAGCAACCTGTATGGAATAGAGCTACACAAGCGTGTTAGCATAGGTATGATGAGGGCTTTTGTGTGGTTAGTTTGGATTCTCGGCCTGAGATACCGCTAAGAGCTGCAGGGTCCGTTGGATGCATCATTCTTGCCTTCTGTGATCATCTTTGGTGGAATAGGTGTTGACAGTTGCTGCTTACCACCTCTTGGGAAGGTGGCTGTATGAAAACTTGGGTTGACCCGGGTTTGGTTTTGCGAGGTGCTAAATATGGATATGGTCCTGCTGAGTTCTAGGCTTTATTTTTCCAGATTAATTCTTCAGTACAAATTTTGTAATTGGCTATAAAGTAAGATTTTCTTAGTGTAACATCATAAAGAAAACTTCCTTTGTGTAGTAAACAGAAAAAAGACGTTGAACTACAAACTGTCCTGTATCGCCCAGGAAACTGGTTTGATATTTAAACAAGGACAAACTTAAATGAAGTAATTCATGTTATGTCTGTCGACACAGTCAGTTGAACAAGGAAAATCAGTAACTTTGTGGGAGGAGTGACTCTTCAGAGAGAAAAGGTTTTCCTGTTGTTAATTAACCTAAGTGTAGGGAACAATAGCCAATAGGTTAATGTGTGTGCACAGAGTTAAAAGCTAAACCCTTTGGTTCAGGATAGAAGTTTCTAGATGTCCCCAGGCTTTCTGTAACAGGAGTGGGGAGCCAGTGGTAGAGCTGGGACAAGGGAATGGCTTTTGGCAGGCGTGTCAGAACTTGTGAGTAGGCCTCTCTTTTGTTCTGCAGTTAAGGAAACTGCTTGGAGAGATTCATTAATCTAATCCAACTATTCTAATGGCACATAGTTGGAAATGAATGAAGGTAGAAATTAAGATGTCATTATATTCCCAGGTCTGCAACTGGTTTATCAATGCACGCCGCAGGCTTTTACCTGACATGCTGAGGAAGGATGGCAAAGACCCAAATCAGTTCACTATCTCACGGCGAGGGACGAAGCTCCCCGAGGGTGGCCTGGTAGAGTCTTCTATCAGCACAAAGAACTACATTCCCCTGCTGGAGGAGACTGCCTTCCTTCCCTCTGCAGCACCACTTGGCAAGACTGTGTCCTCTTCCAAGCCAGCTTCCCCGGGATCAGTCCTGGCTCGGCCGTCGGTGATTTGCCACACGACTGTGACTGCATTGAAAGATGCCCCTTTCCACTTTTGCCAGCCAGCTGATGTAGGCCAGACCACGGACCTGCAGCAGCCCCCCACCAATGGCTTCACAGACAACTCCCTCTCCTGCCATGAGGATGCATCTAAACTGGGACCTGGTGCGAATGCACAAAGTGGGCTCTTTAACACTCCTCCTCCAACCCCACCAGACCTTAACCAGGATTTTAGCGGATTTCAGCTACTGGTGGATGTTGCACTCAAAAGGGCGGCAGAGATGGAGTTGCAGGCGAAACTTATGGCTTAAATCCCCTCTGTTCTCCTTCCCATTTTGTTTTTCCAGGCAGGGATCTAACAGCTGTGTGGTTATTGCCACCCACATGATATCAAAAGACTTTACAGCATTATTATTTTTTTTATTAATCTTATTTGCACAAGGGATTGCTGAAATGAAGCTTCCTGTCACTGAGATGGTTTTCAGTGGAATATGGTCATTCCAAGAATTACAAACTTAAAGCTACTGTAGAAAGAAAGGATTGTGTGTTGGTTTTGTTTTTTGTTTTGTTTTTAATGTTTTCTTCATAGGTTTTTCATAATGTGAGATAGTTCCCAAGATCATGTGATTTGTTTTTTTTCTTTCAGACTGTGCAATATCTAGTAATGATATAGAGTCTTCTTATCATTCCCATGTGGAACAGAATATACAGACATGCTGTTTAAAATAAATTTTCAATTTTTTTAACAATATGAACTTTGGATGATTATGCTTTTTTTCCCATAACGTAATAAAATATTTTCTTTACAAATGGTTGCCTACAGAGTATTTTGTTGAATGAGCTTTGCATTAAACACAGCTGTACTCTTGAAATAAATGGAAGTGAGAAATATTTTTGAGCTCATACTGACTTTGGTTTAGAGATCTGCACTAACAGTTGTTGTTAACCAGGTATTTAAAGGAATGCAGGAAAGTGGGCTGGAAGTACCTGAGTGTGTTCTACTGTGTTCAGTATTTTTTTAAAGGGGACAAAGGGAACTGTATAGGCATAGCTCATTAAATTCTAGGGGGCTATCTTAGGCCTCTCTTAAGTTTTCATGTTTTGGTTCCTAGAAATACTTCAGGACTGGAAGATGAGACAACACACGGGGAAGTTCTCCTGAAGATTAAATGGGAAGGCCAAAAGGGGGTTTGGAGCAAGTGTCTTTGTGATGCAACTCCTTGACATCGCTAGTAACAGATTCTTAGGGGCAGGGCAAAGGCTCCCACTCTTATCCTTGGACTAGCAATAATGAGGTTTTGACTCAGTAATTCTAGTAGGCTGAAATAGGAGAGTCTGTATTGAGTTGAAATCTGAGTTTTGGGAGCCAGGTCTTAGTGAGATACTTGAATGAGTGGTTGACTAAGATTTCGGAGAGATTCCTCTTGGTTTGGGATGTATTTTGGTCAACAGAATCTAAAGATACCTTTCAGAAAAAGACTTGGCTATCACAGTTATTACTAAGTAATGTGAAGACTTGCAGATCACATCTCAGCTTACTTGAATGTCAGTCACCTACCCTCATCCTTCCACCAACAGTGAAATAAGAGACCTCAAGGGGAAAAAATCAGTTCTGGCTAATCCTTAAAAACAAACCAGTTGCTGTGGAGGTTGGGAGAGGGCTTTGTGGAGCAGGAGAGCTGATGAGTGTAAGGATATCATGAGTAGAAGGCTGCAATGCGTAGGCATTTTGTTTTGCTGTGGCCTCTTCTTGTAGTGTCTGGAGTACTCAGGAATTGTGCTGGACTTCTGCCTTTCAAGTTTCAAATCAATGTTTATATTTGAAAAAATGAAGGCAAATAGTAAATACTGGCTTACTTATTATCTGCATCAGCTTCGATAACAGAGCCATCCTAAATCTACTGTATGAATTGTCCTGGGTTCAGCAGTACCAGCTGCATAGTTCGGAGTTGCCAGCTGGGCTTAAACCATGACATGAATATAGATTTATTTATTTTTTATATATGTACTTTATATTGAAGTAAAGCTAGAAAAAACAATTTTTAAACATAGCCAGAGGTGGCTGTATACTTGTCTTCAAGGATAGCATGTGAAACCATAAAGAACCTTGTGTCTTGTCTCTAGACACACTGTACTTTATATGTCTAGTCTATTTTTCCTGGGATACCTATGTATGGGGTTTTTTGGCTTGTGGTGGTGGTGGTGGGTTTTTTTTTAACGGCTAATTTTACAACAAAATGGAAGTACACTTTTGTGAAAATCATGAGGTTGAGGGAAAAGTTGCTCAATAGACGTCCTTCGTGGCATAGATGGTTGTCCTCAAAGGGTGCTAGGCACCCAAAGAAGGGTGTCTTCTTCAGTGAAGATTTGGAAGATGCTTCCTTGTCCACATGCAGGAAGGAACTTTATGGCAACACTCCTTACAGCCATGCCTCAAGCACTGACAAGGAAAAACAACCTCATGCAAATACATGCATTGTTTGATTTAAGTGCTTTGACTTTTTTCTCCTTCCTTCCTCTCCTGGTTTTCTTTTTTTCCAAAGCAGGTTGCCGGTGTGCTGTGACATGGATAAAAAGTGGGGGACTTGGATCACTGAGGAGCATTCTCAAGAGATCTTCATTACTCTGCCCTTAAAAAATGTCAGCAAGTTTAAAACCCTGAACTTGAGCTCTGCTGTCTGAGCTGACCGTTTCTGTAATTCCACTAGAGCAGCTGCAGTACTGAAAATGAAAACAGGATGACTAAGAAAGCTGTTGCTATTCAGGTTAACAGTTGTCATTGAAAGTAAAAGCCTGTGGTCTCTGCTGTTTTCATTTACCAGTAAGCCATACAAAGTGGCATTAGTGTAACACCACCAATGACCTGGCTGTGTGATGAGCACTGCATTTCCATTTTGCTGACTGACTTACCCTGGGGACTTCACTTGTGACCAGTTTTGCTTGAGGTCTTCTTTTTTCTTTTAATTATTATTTGTGTCAAGGTTACACCTAGAAGTTCAGCTGTAGTCACAAGCCAAAGCCCTTTGGCTGAGTAGCACCTGGCGCACTGCGTAAAAGTTTTTCCTCACCCTGAGGTGTTATTTATCCTGGACAAAGACAATTACTTATATTGAATACCCACTAAAGAAATATCAAAGGGGAGTTTCTGCTTTCCTGTAATGTAGCACTGATAGTTTCAGTGCAGGTTATTGAAGTTTGCCTGAACCTACTCTTTCAGAGCAGAAACTTGAAGTAAATCCAGACAGAATTATCAAAGGTAGGTAGATGCAGGGCATGAGGTGGAGCTAGGATCCAGAATTGAAGAGGAGTCCTAGTAACAAGTCAAAGGCTGCATGGGCTGGTCACTCATCCCTGGTAGGGCAAAGGAAATTTTATTTCTGGAAACTTGTTTTTTACCACGGAATAGGGAAAAAAAGAAAGAAAGGCCGTAGAAAGAAACAATGAGACAAAATGGGCAGTTTTTCTGTTCTTGCAGCAATGATGAACCTAATTGCAAGGCAGCTGTGTCAAAACCTAATCTCTGAAAGCACACACTTAGGCTGACTCTGAAGATGAAGGGAAGGCATTGCCGTGCGTTACTGGAGACCACGTGGCCAGCCGGGGCGTAAGTGAACTAAGAGGTATGACAAATCTATGCCAGGGAAAACAGCTCACACGCAGACTTCGTCAACCTTGTTTTCATGGCTTTTGTGTCTTGTAAACAAGTTGTGGCAGCTGCATGTGATAAATCTCTGCACAGAGCAAAAATAATTACAATAGCGAGGGAATCTTGGGACTGGCGTCGCTGTCTGTGTGCATGGGGGGGGAGGGGGTGTCTCGCTGCCTGTTTGGGGGGGTTGGTTGTGGTATCCCACATGTCTCCCAGCTTCTGCCATGAGGTCAATGTGCATGTCTATAAAACCACTGAAGCTGTAACAGCTGGCCTCATGTGCTATGGGGGAGGGAAGGGATGACCGCAGAGCACGAAGCTGGGACAACTCAAAGCTGGGATAACTCTTTTCAGAAGGGCAGTACAGTCCTGCATGCTCCCAGGCAATGCCGGTTCTGCTACCTGGGATGCTGCTACCTGGGTAGGAGCGCAGGCAATAACCTCACTGGAAAAGGGGCAGGAGGAGAAAGTGAGCAGAAACCAGGGAGAGAGGGTGTGGGTGGTGGTGGTGGGAAATGCCCACGGTATTCCCCGTGGAGAGGAGAGAAGCCCAGGCAGAAGAAGGTGCTGTGCAGCTGGAAGCCCAGGTGCACCATGACCCTGTTAAATGCCACATTTATACCTGTGGTATTTTGGCCATTTGCAGTTAACTGTGTGCTCCCTGTCAAGCTCTGTTTTCATGCATCATTTTTCTCACAGCGCTCATGCAGTTTTCTTGTTAACGCTTAAAACGTGTTCCTGGAGTGCTTCACAGCTCTCATAAAGCTCATTTGGGTTTTCTTTTTCTTTTTTTTTTCTTTTTGGCATCTTGCAGTTGTCAACTTCCCTCCTGGCTTCTGCCAAATACGGATTACTGGCATGAATACAGCTTGTGTGCACTTTTCAGGACATTACTTGTTTTAAGTCTCTTGTTCACCAACTGCCGGAGTTACATCTCTATCCTGTTTTGCTGGTTCAGCGTGCTCTGCTGCCGTGAATTCCAGTGTTAAGACTGAAGGAAGAGAGATTAGATTAGCTACTCTCTCTAGCCAAACGTCACTTAAAGCTGCTGCTGTTCCAGACATAATAATTGCATCCACATGTGCTGTATGCAGTTCAGTGTCTATTCTGGTCCATATCATATAAGTGAGTGCCTGGATTTCTGTACGTACAGAAAATAACACAAAGTGATACTTGCTATAATACAAAGTCAAAACTCAGACTATTTTCTACCTCTACATTTTGCATTCATTTCTGTTTATGGCTCAAAGCCATGGCATTTAGCCATTTTGCTCACCTTTTTCAGTGAAACTAGCTTTACCTGCCTTAAAAAGCCTCCCTTTTCCTTCTGAAGCTTTCTAGCACCTTCAGCTCTGAGGCATCAGGTCTGGGACTAAAACTGGCAAGTATCACAAGTCTTGCTAGCAGACCAGGGTAGCTTCCCACAACAGATAAACCTCACAGCCTTTTATAGCACTGCAGTGCTGCCTTGCTGTGTAATATGAATCATGGTTCCCGAAGCTGATGCAGACATGAATAAGTCACATCTGCCTCCAAGCTAATCCCTGTTCTACTGCAGAGCAGGGTTTCTGCCAAATTTAATATGTTTCTACTGACAAAGAAAGTGTTGATCGTTCAGGTGCTCACATCAATGTGTAATAAACCTCTAAACATGTACACAGGTAGCAGTGCTTTGAATTAGTGACATAGCCTGGGGGACTGGTGGCAGCTTGTGTGTTGAATGAGTGCAGCTGACAACTATTTAACCCTGTTTATTCTTGGACAGCTTCTCTGCAACCACAGACCAGGGCTGTGGCCTCTTTCTCTAATTGCAGCTGAGCCAGTCTCTGCCCTGGGCAATGAGCCCTGTCTGTAGGTGTGTAACAACGTGACCCTCTCAGGGTAAAGAACCCTTGTCTGGGCATATATAAATCCTGCACAAGGTTTCTGTAGTGAGCCTTTCATCACGTCATTCAGCTGGTGATGAATAGAACTGACCTGACTCCAGTGAGAGCAGGTCAATCTCAGTGCTGTGGTTTTGCAGCAGGTATCTATATCTGCATGGCTGCTCTGAGTCTTTCCCTCTCTGCACCACTGCTGGGGAGATACTGCTCCAGCAAGTGTTTCTGGAGCTCCTCCATCAGTGATATTTCACAGGTTGGCAGGGCTCTGTTTCTTTTTGAGAATATTCATTTTATCAGTAGTAAAGAAATAATTCCAAACTGCAAGGCCTGTAATTTTACCAGTATAGTATTCAATATGGAATACAGAAAACGTCTGATCCTGCTTCTGAAGTTCCTACAGTCTAATGGCTCTTTGGGAAATAATGCGTCATACGCTTTAAGCATGTTGCTGCTTCTTTGCCTACAAACAAACACTTAGGGCCAGAGTGGCTTACATTAGGGATAAACCATTTGGATTCCTTAACTGATGTGTCCTATTTTCAGCATGAAACAAGTATTCTTTCCTATCTCAACTTTGCCTCTAGTGTCCTAACTCTTGTGGGATCAAAATTGTCTTCTGTTAATTGGTGAACAGATTTTACTGCTTGGCTGGGGGCTTTTGGCCTTTTGACATCTCCTTTAGAAGCTGTTGATTCAGAAGACAATCTTGATCATAATTTTGCCACCAGCATATTGATTTTACTAGGACGCTATATAGTGGCCCCATCCCTGGCAGTGTTCAGGGGCTGGTTGGCCATGGCTTTGAGCAGCCTGGCCTAGTGGAAGGTGTCCCTGCCAGTGGCAGGGGTATTGGAACTAGATGAGCCTTAAGGTCCCTTCTAACCAACCATTAACCTTCTAATTAACCTGGTATGGTGTCCTTATATGGCTCCTGGTATTTATATTTAAAAAACCCCACAAAATCTCTTGACCAATTTTGGGAAGAATATGATGTCCTTCAGCTTGCCTTTATGAATTTGTGTAGCCTATCTTGGAAATTGTTCTGGATAGCAAACACATAACTGATGGTAAGGATCACAATAGTTTTGTAATTTTCCTGAGTAAGTGTTCAGCTGTTTTGCCAGAGCCTGTAATTTCACTTCCTTTTCTAGCCTGCAATGTTCTGATTGCCCGACCTTGTGGCAAATGTCTTATGTTGTTTTCTTTTGCACTTCTAGTCTCAATCCTTGTTTGAACTCTCCCTCTCATCTCTCTCCCTGTTTGACTTGAGAGTGCTTACACAACATCATGCATATTTCATTTAACTAGGTCAGAAATTATTTTGACTAGTTTCGTACTGTTTTGTAAGTTATCCGATCCTTGCTACCCTGCTATCCTAACCACAACAGCAAATCTTGCTCTCATGCAAACAAATCAACTTCTCCTCATGAGAGAAAGCACATCTTCCCTGTGTAGATAGCTTTGCTTTCTTGTAACTTCTGCTTTCTGTGCTGTGACTGGGGTAAGCCAAAGAGAGAAGCAATTAGCATTAAAATCCATTGGGCATTTTCAGAAACAGATGGGATGTTTTTAGGTTGGAGTCAACGGTGTTTCTGGTTTCAGCACACAGTCCAGACTGCTGCCACAAGCCTTCCCGAGGTGGATGTCCCACCAGGTGAGGTGTGAAGCAGACATTCCTCTGCCAACCTCAACTAAAAGGTTAGTTCAGGTTATTGTATTAAGTGCTACTTAGGCAGTTGCTGCTGTAACTCATTCTCCATGTTAAATTCTGCTGGCTTGCATTCAGCCAAGGTATTTCCAGTGATGTGCTGCCAACTTTCTCCAAGGGCTTCCTCAAAAGTCTGTCTTCCTTAGCTGGTGATACATGGAAAAAACTCCTATAAATATCTCCTTTTAGAGCACAGAGCTACATCTGCGAAGTGCATACTGTCTGTTGTAAAGCTGCCAGTCCCTCCACCTCCCTTCCTCTACCAAACCAGGCCTTCTTGACCCCCTGCTCCCTCCCTCCTGCTAAAGGCGGCTTTTGCCAACTTCATCTCCTTGCCTGCTGGGACTTGTAACCATATCAGCTGCCCTGGCAGCTGTTCCCAAGTTTCTGGAGGCTGCTTAGATGCAGAAAGCCTCCTTCACTGCCTGCTCGGTAAAACAAAAATGTGCTCTCGGTCTTTCAGAGACATCTGGTCTTATTTCCCACCACCTACTATGTCCATAACACTTGAAGCAGGGGGAATGTCCCAGTCAGCTTCTAAAGGGAGAGCGGCATCCATCTCTTTGGACCCTAGGAAGAGATGGTGGGAATGAGCGCATCCAGGTCTTGTTATGGGGAAGTTCCCGCTGATTCGTGCAACGCCTTACTCCTTCAC
>JAOEHX010058997.1:0-10754 GCA_025448015.1 Bolborhynchus lineola
CCCATGGCAGGGGGGTTGGAACTGTATGATCTTAAGGTCCTTTCCAACCCTAACTATTCTATGATTCTATGATTCTATAAATAATGATTGGTGTTATCTAATACTACGGGTCTGTGTGGAATCTTCTTTAACTGGAAAGCAACCACTTTCTATTCAGTACAGGGTTTCTGATAATGTCAGTAGTATTTTTATCTCTTTTAAAGGCCTCCTTAGTGCTCCTCATATGTGTTTCAATTACCTTTTTTCCTCTCCCCCATTAAAAAGTTTACACATCCTTGCAAAAAAACCCCAAACCTCAACAAGTGAAAATGGATTTTTGTCTAAAGGACTATTATCCTTGAGAGGTCCTGCCAGGACTGTTCAGCAGAGTATTTCCTAGGGAAGTGATAGAATCACAATCCCTGGAAGTGTCCAAAAAACAAGTAGATGAGGCCTTTAGTGACATGGTTTAGTGATGGCCTTGGCATTCGAGGGGTAAAGTTTGGACTTGATGCTCTTAAAGGGATCCTAATAGATCCCTAGATTTAATTTTAGGACTAGTAGATCTTTGATTACTGAACTTCTTCCAATATTTCTTTACAGCCCTGAAGGAAAGGCAGAATGGATGTCTCCTTTAGCAGAACAACGGTGGTGATTTTGACAGAAATATTTGTTAAATATAAATGCAGCATGGGAAAAGTGTCCTCAAATGCATTGGAGAACTTTCCCTGTCATGATCCTATATCAAAGAAAGACAATCATTTATGTCCACTGCCTCCACAGAGCAACAGGTATCTACCCTCATCAGCTGAGTTTGGCTCTGCATGCAGAAGGGAAGTAGCCACCACTCTGCATGGAGCAGTCCTGATGGAAATACAACTCCTCAGAGTCCAGCAGTGCTGGAGAAGGCGGCATGTTCCTAATCAGGGCTCTGGGGCTATTGCAGCTCTCTGGGATGGCCCAAGACCCAGAAGCATGGTGGGAAGTGAGAGTGCAATGAGTGGAGCAATGCAGAGGTGTCATTAAGTCTGTGAGGCAGAAGGAATTAGCTTGCATTGAATATCCAGAGAACTGGAGTCACTTCAGTAAATGGGTGTGATAAACTCTGAGAGGAGCACTGTGAGGACATTAGAAAGTACTCTACTCTAGAGAGCAGAAAAGGGTATTTTCTCACTGAATGTTCGCCAAGTGATGACAAACTGGGGACAAGTAGCTGCAGTGTGTGACACAGAATTATAGACTGGTTTGGGTTGGAAAGGACCTTAACATCATTTAGTTCCAACCCGCTGCCATGGCCAGGGACACCTCACGCTAGACCATGTTGCCAAAGGCTCTGTCCAGCCTGGCCTTGAACACTGCCAGGGATGGAGCATTCAGCACTTCTTTGTGTGACATTGCAGGGAGAAATATTTTTCCTGGCCTTTCTAAACACACGCTGTTATTTGACCTCGGTTGTTTCACCCCAAAATCACTTTCTGCTGTTCTCACTCTAAAAATTCCCCAAATCTCAGTAGGAAATGTACACATGGGAAGGGAATCAGCAATCAGGAATCAGGACACATGGTTTCTGGCCATGTGTCATGGTGAGGGCTCCAAATGATCTGTGAAGTTTACAGAAAACTTTCATACATATCAGTGTGGCTGTTTCTGCCACCATGATGTCTCATGTGTGCATGAAATATGCATATAAAACACACCTTGTTTGGGCTAGTCTGGGGAAAATTAGGTCCATAGAAATGAGTCGTGCAGGGTTTATCACAGAATCATAGAATAGTTAGGGTTGGAAAGGACCTTAAGATCATCTAGTTCCAACCTCCCTGCCATGGGCAAGGGCACCTCACACTAAATCCAGTTTGTGGTGACTGCCAGTTTTCAATGTAACTGAATTATCTTGAGACTTTGGCAAGAGTCTTTATAATGCTGAAAATCATATTAATGTGTGAAGGGCTGAGCAGACAGATATACCTGTTGCTTGCACAGGAATGTGTGAGAATGTGAGTTTGTACTTCTCTAATATGAAGGGTTTTGAGAAGAGGTTTCTCCTGGGAATCTGAGGTAGTCACCTTCTAACTGATAGTGCTGTAAATATTAGAGGTATCTGTGGGTTTTTCTGTAGAGCTGAGAAACAGTTAGGGGTGAATTAATGGCCTGAATTAAATGTTGTCATCAGTTGTAAAGTTGGTTTAGTTAGGCTGTAATTATAATCTGCCTGAAATGATAAGACCTGCAATGTGATTTCATGCACCCTAGCTGGGAAAGCGGTTAGCACAGGCAAGAGTGGGAGGGAAGCTCAGATTCTGACAATGCCATCACTGTGCTGGTGTGCTCTTGCAGAAAACAGAGTCTCTCCTTGGGCACAGCCGGGAGCGCATCTCTCTGAAGCATGAAGATTTGCCGCTCATTGCATTTTAGACTTGGAATAGAACCAGCAATTTGCTGACAAATACTGAAAAATTTAGGTTTTGGTGGGAGGGAGATAAAATAATTCACAAATGCTTCCTGAATTTTATATGTTTCTTTATAAAATGTGTGTGCTACATTATAAAATGCAGATTTATTTTCCATCCATACTACTTCTAGCAATAATGATTTAAGGAGATAGGCAATACAATTTCATAACTAATAAATCCTTAGTTGTACCAACTAGTACCTCTAGAAAGCACATTGTGGAGCATATAAGAAGCAGTATACATTTTAAAAGTTATAGATTAAAAGAAAGTTATTTTAGATATCACTTTTGTTTTGTCAAGGCCCAAGATGATCACATTTCTTTTTCATTTTGCCTGAGATTACTTTTTACAATTGCTAAATTCAATGTCAAACCAGAAATAAATGTAGTTCATCTCGCTCCATACCTACTGGTTAAGCTTCCTGTTATTAATTCATAAATCACTGAAAAAAGGATTTTAAGCAGAACACTTATTTGTAAACTTGCACTGCATTTTGGTAACAGTTGTAGCCAAATAAAGAAACCACAGGGAATTGAAAAAGCTAAACAGATACTTTATAATAGTATTCCTATTTTTTAACAAATGACATATCAGGATAAGCCAGAATATTAAATTCATGTGGATTTCATTAAATAAACCTTAAAAATTCTATTCCTTCCGCAAATGACAATTCTCACCCACAGACAATTTTTCCAAACCAGATGAGGATGAAATTATCTTATTCAGTACAGATTGATAGTGTTTTTTCTCATTAGCATCTGATGTAAAGCCTTTTAGATGTGTTCATTTCCATGCTGAGCATCTTGTTTGGTTTTGTGTCATCTTTCAGCAGGAATTTTTGGAATTATTGGGGTTTTCCTTGCTTAATTCACCAAGGAAAAGTTTTAAGAATGTCTTAAATTACTTTTGCCAGTGGAAGCTAGGAACCCTGGTTGAATCCATTACTTTGGAATTTTTCTTGAGCTTTTTTGTTACTTATGGTTTTTTTTAGAGGAATCAAACCAGAAAGCTTTGTTCCGTCAGCCCATATTCACTGTTTCCTTCCATGCAGATAAGCTGAATCATCTCCACTTTGTTTGTGAACAGGGAAAATTGTTTGATGGTAAGGCTAAGTCAAATAAGAAAATATTTAATTAAGTGTATGTTGATTATACACACTGTGATGGGTTTATTTAAAGTTACAAGCTTCATAATTTGGATATTTATCAATGCTTCTAAAATTAGAACGTCTGTGTTACAGCATTTCTCACCTACTTTTATATTTCCTTCTCCCTTCCTGCAGTCCTGCATATTTCTTTGGAGCACTGTGCCATGGGCAACACCAGAAAATGAAAGCTGGACCTGCTTCACAGTGAAGTAACAATTGAACTCAAGGCACTGAAGTCTGAATGTGAAACCTTTGGCAAAGAAACACCAGCTAAGAGATAAATATCTGGTCTCAGATCAGTGCAAACGAATTAGAGATATTGAAGAATATTATATTTAATTTTACCAAATGGAAACCAATTATGGATGAAAGTCATTTAATCAGACACTAGATTCATAGGTCAGTTGGTGCTAGCAGTGACTCAAGCCGTGACATTTGTTACAGCTTTTCTTACCTACACCTTAAGAGTTCAGCTTCTGATCATTTTTGTGTGCATATTATCCTGGAGCCCTACATCCCATACAAATTCTTCATTGTTCAGTGAAGGAATATTGATACCTGGAAGCAATAACTTGCCATACAAGCATTCTGTTAATGCTTGTCTAAAAGAACATTGCAATAACCCTTCAGGCCTTCAGCAATGTAGTCACAAAGTGTAACGAAGAGAACACATTGCCCTGCTGTTCTGTGTCCAGTGTTACAGCCACCAACCCATAGAGTGTATTTCCTCAGTTTTTCTTCATTTTCTAATAGAGGAGGACATAATGATTCCTATCTAGCCTAGATAAAGTATTGCTAAACATTGACTATCCACTGTCAACTAAGAAAAATAGAAAGACTGTTGCTGGTGGGAGCAAAAGAGATTACTTCCCTTTCCTTTCCCCTGAAGGAAAACAGAATGACAAGAAATCAGGAGGACTGGGGAAAGGGCTGAAGAAATGTGCAGGTGAATCAATCAATGAGATATCATGGATTAAAAAATATATAAAGTTGCTTCTTTCCTTGAGAATGACCTAAATTACACCGAGCCCTGCCTTGGCGAGGCAAAGAAATCGTCCTTGTGCTTTCAGTTTCCAAATAAAACCTACCTACCATTGAGAGATCTGTAGCTTGCACTGTACATGGCACTTCTCTTCCTGGAGGCATTAGAAGGGATTTAGTGCGGTAACAATGCATCTGAACTGTTGTGATGTCTGGGCTCAGTCTGCAACTCTGAAAGAGCCCCAGACTTTGGTTACTCTAGGGTTAAGTCAACACTTGGCTAAGCTGAGGGGTTGACCCAAGGAAATGTGGGAACTAGGAGAAGTAAATTCTCTATGACGCTATGAATCTGTGGCAGAATGACATTTGGAGATGCAAATTGGAGGGAGGGAGAATGTCAAGAGTGGTTGGTAACACACATGGAGAGTCTGGACTTCAACAGATTTGGCCAATTATGTGTAATTTTTTCATTTTATCCAGATCAGTCCTCCTGTACACTTTGCATTTACAACTGAGTGAGACGTTTATTAGGTGCCCAAGCTATGAAGGCATTTTACATTAGGATTACTGAATATCCTTAAAAAATAAAGGAGAATTTCAAGTAAGAAGTGACAAGATCTCCAAGTGACTTGTGTAGAACAGCTATTCCAGGTGGATCTTTCTCTCCATACTTATCAACCTGCAAAATAGCAATCAGCCTGGAGGAGGACCACTGGAAGACGATGTACAATAGAAACTCTTCTTTTAAATGAAGGTGACTGCACCATGCCATTATTTTTGCTTATAGACACCTCAAGGCCTCCATGAATGTTGTTTGTTGGGTGTTTGCAGTTGAGGTTTCATATGAAGCTGGATATAGTCTAATAGTTCCTTCATCCCCACTCTTCTTGAAGACATGGCAAGGCTTTTGAAGAGTAAGTAGGCCATCCAAAACAAAAGCAGGGAATTAAATTCAGCATCCTTAGTGCGTGGTGTTTTCCGAAGCTTCTGTTACTTTCATGACATCTCACCAGAGCTATTTATGTCTGTGGGGAGCTAGGAAAAAGATCCCATATTGTACAGAGAGCACAGTGTTAAATTTATACAAAGTGGAGAAAAGTGTCATCTCAAAAAATATTTATTTCATAGTTTTTTGCCTTGGGGATTGTGCTCTGTGATATCTTTAAGGAGAGCTGCACTGCATTAGCATCAGGTTTAAAATGCTTATGAGTATTAAGAACAGGTTTAATCTGTAACATTTATATAAAGCAGTACATAAAGCTTATTGTATTGTGTAGAAAGGAAACATTTTTAGTGCACCGCTGCCTTTTCTTCAGCAAGACTTAAAAACTGAAAACAAAAGATAGCTGAAAGAAAAGAAAGATGTTGAAAGGAAGTAGAAAGATGCAGCACCAGCTTCTTCACTATTTTCTTTGCTTTTACATGAAATTTAATTCCTTTGTAAGGGGCTTGAATAGTTACAGCAAAATTGCAGTAGCTCAGGGTGCAAAGATAAAAAACCTGTATCTGCAGCAACAATAGGTTGTTGGTGCATGGACAGCCACTGTCTTTGGATGGATCCCTCCACTTACATTTAAAATATTCCCTTGCAGAGGATCTTTTGCAGAAAAGTTCAAGGGCAGCAAACGAAGGATTTCCATGTTAAAAAATTACATGTTAAACTCAATGTTGCCTCCAAGGATATTTAATCACATGCATGTGTCATTTTAACAGTGGAATGGTTTGGTTTTAAGTATCAACTTGCTTTGGTCTTCAGGAAAATGCTTTAAAGGGAAGTCACAGTGATAGGCTGACCTGAAGTGAAGCACTCCCCTCTCAATCATCTTTGCAGACGTGTGGATGCCAATATCTTGAACTGATTACTGACAGCGTGAGCGTTGGTAGGTGTCAGAGCAGAATGATTTTATTTTTATAGCACACATCATCTGCATAATTTACAAGAAGCAGCCAAAACAACTTCAGAAATATTCATTTTCAACCCTTTTTTTTTTTTTTTCTGGTTTTGTTTTTATTTACTTTCTGGAGTTTTCATTACCTTATATTTCCATTTGCACAGCTTCCATTAATTTCAGATGAATGCTTCATGCGTAATTCCTCTAGTTTTCTAAACAGAAGCAGAATTGTATATTGAGGCCAGTTTTCTTAATTACTTTCTTGTTAAGAGTCACTAAAGGCTGGACACTGCCTCTTCAGGGCTCACTTTTGTGTAGGCATCTACAAAGAGAAAGATGCCAGGATGCAACCTCTACCCATAGAGGATGTCTGAGGGTATTAAATACAAATGAAGAAGGATTCTGCTTGTCTCCGGTCCTTCCTCTTAATATTAATCTTTCTCTCAAAAGAAATCACATTCTAGCAGAAACAAAGCTCAGTCTCTCAATGGGATAAAAGCCACAGACCTTACCTCTATCTCTATATTTTATTCTTCAAAACATGGAGGAAGCTCCCACGTCTCTCTTTGCAAGCTGTGCCTGGCTAAACAAAAACGACCAGCCCAAATCCCAAGGTTTTTCTTATGATTCAGTCTGCTCAGAAACTCACCATGTTTTCAAGACCCATGTTTTCCATTGTCACTCCAGCTTTATGCATGTACAAAGGCTGCCAAATGCGCATCTGTCACAATATTTCTAGAATTTAATGTATTGGACTTATCTCTCTTTTATTTTTTATTGGTAAAGCCTGAGGCATGTAGGAGGTGTGATCTTTGTATTCAGTTTATTCTGTATGCTATGAAAGACAAATGAAATTAAGCTTTTCTCTTTGTGCCTAGGCTAAGGGTGTAACAGGGCTGCTGCTCTCAAGCACATCAGCTGGCAATCAGCTGAGGAATCATACACATTCTGGCAATTCATTGGCCCTGTAACCTTCTTATCCTGACCTTGTTCAGCCCTAGAGAGCAGAATAATGTTTCACTCTTTTACAACTCATGGTGTTTGATGAGTTAAAGCAGGAATTTCCTGAAAGTAAACAGAAAGCATGAGAAAATTTGCTCCCTTCTAGGGTGTTTGGAGTGTTGTTCTTTCTGCTCACTGCAAGACCTCTTGCACTTGAAACCATTCCAGTTCCTCACTCTTTATTCTTTACAGTAATATACATTCCTTCTCTCGATTATTTTGTTGTTTTGTATTTTTTTCTGCATATACATTTAGAATCACTGTTTTGCTGTTGTTTTAACGTTTTTCCTCTCAGGATAAGAAACAACCCCCTTTTAGGCTTCGTTTCAAGAGTTTCAGAAACTCAGAAATGGAATAATGCCCCTCGCTGTGTTTCACCGTGGTATCTTTTCAAATGCTAAACCTTTAAGCAGAAACATCAGCAGCACTCCTAATGCAGATGCAGACCTTCAGGAAGCACATCAATGCAAGCAACTGCTCTCAGGGCTTGCGGATTTGAACCCTGTCAGGTTTTATCTACTGCCAGCTTCAAACTGTGGTTTGACATTTCTGGTCAAGAAGGGTGCCCTTGTGAGTCCCAAGAGGGGATGAATCTGAAAAGACAGAGAGGAGCATATTGTCTCCCTACAGCAGTACACTGCCAGCTTCCACTGCAGAGATACCTGTTACCAGCAAGACATTGCTTTGAGGAAGCTCATCTCAGCATGGTCTTACTTGTGCCTGCAGTAGCAAGCCGTCAAAGCACAGCAAGAAAGAGAGAGATGGCAGGAAGCATCAAAGGGGAACTGCTAAAGACTGAATAGGAATGAAGATGAAAGCTGCAGCCAGTGTAACTCCCTTTCCAAAGTAAGGGAGCAGAAGTGCATGCAAGAAGGAATGGTCGCAGGAGACCTCGGAGCCAATTCATTCCTCCTGTAACCCAGCTGTTACAAGGGGCTGGGAACTCTAGTGAGGAAATCACAAGAAAATTGCTGTGGTGCACAAAGGATGACTGTAAAACACTGCAGTGTCATGTCTCAAAGCTGCTGGGGGGCCCAGATATTGCACTGAGTTTTTTCCTGCTTTAACAGATGACCTGTAGAGCTCAAACTCTTTAACACTGCAAAATCCACATCTGCTTTCAGACTTAATAGGGTGATGACTGTGTATGAAGCCAAACCTATCAGGCCAGGCACATGGATCTGAAAGGGGCAAGGGCACTGCTGGCACCAAGCTAGCTTGCACTTGGTGTCTGGAAAGAGAAGATGAGGACCATTTCTCATTGGTATAAGAATGCAACTCTTCATCTTCCTATGGCTTAGGTATCCATGAGAAAGCCATTCTCAGGAATAAGTTCTCTACTGTTTTCAGGCCATCTGAGGTGCAAGTTCAAATACTTAGGTCTAACTCTTAAACTAGTAAAGGACTCCCACACCATTTACATCAGCCTTCAAGTCACATACTGTGACAGGCATCGAACTGCACTGGAATCATGCAGATGATCAAGGCCCAAGACTAAGGCTTGGTAAAGCAGAACTAAATGTACTCAGCTTTAGAAACTGAGACAGTCTTCGGTCAGGTGTACCCAAAAAATGAGTCTCAGAAAGTTCTGCACACACGTAATTGCCACACCATTGATGACCATCTCTCTACATTTCTGAGACTACCAGGAATTTGAACATAGATGGGAAAATATGTCTTCTTCTGACTCTCAGAAGCTTTGATTCCAGAAGACTTCACAAAATCCCAAAGGATTTTGCTATTGTGTTGGTTACATGTGAGAAGCCATCAAAATTTGCAATGGCAATTCTGCTAGGCAGACTGAAGAGACAGCCTGCAGGGTTATAAACTGTAATATAGGTATAAATAACTGCCAGGAAAATAGAGTGAAGGAGAGAGCTTGGTATGAGCACTTCAGAAGAAGAATGAACCAAAGAATCATTGATATGCTAAGGGAAAAATAAGAAACAGGCAGGAATGTTTGGAAAACTTAGGGAGTAGCTGAGAGTCCACGGATTTGTCAGAAAATGGAGCTAATTGTATTCAGATAAGAAAATTTGGGTCTCCCAAGTAGGTAGCAAAGAAGCACATAGCTATGCTGCTTTTCAGTTTTGCAGCCCTTGCAAACACACAAAAGAAGGCATTTCATGTTGCTGTCATAACTGTATGCTTGAGGTTTCCCATTGAAAGCATTTATGCACTACTTCTCAAAGATACTAAATATTTATTGAATGTATTACAAAAATAGGCCACTTGGGCTCGTGCTTGGGGTTTTAGGACTTTCTTTTGCCCTGCAGTTACAGTGTTAAACAGGACATTGATGGATTTGACACTGTTTACAAAAATGACTCGGAGCGTGGCCGTTGCATTAGAGTGGACCCACACAGGATTTAGTCCTGGACTAAGCTAGCTGTTGCTATGTGTTATGGTCAAGATCTACTGCAACTTCACCATCACAATGTAATTCATTGATCATGTGATCACTGAGATCATATTTAAACTCAGAACATTAAATATAATCTTCAACTGCTTGCCTGATTTTGAGAAATTTGTGTAATCAGGATTGTATATAGACAGCATACAATATTAGACTTTATCCTGCTCTTCCCATATCAGAAGATTTGTATTCCATAACAGGAATTAACTATTGGGGTAGTTTATGGGGAAGTTCCATCATACAAATTTGGTGTTCTTTATCAGTAAAAATAAAAATGTCTTCTTAGAATCATAGAATCATAGAAGCTGAATTCAGGATGAGCTGGCTGTCTTAATTCCATTAGACTCTGATTCAAAACTGCATACCTTCTGTGAAGTCCCATACACCTATGCTTACATTTAAATGTACATTTAAACTCTATTCTAATCACTGAGGTTAGCCCATACTTAATGTAAACACACATTTACGTGCTTCCTTGAATATAGGCGTATTTCCCTCCAATGTTTCAGGAGAGAATACAACTTAACTCAGGACAGCAGTGATATTTCCTGGTCCTAGGTGTTATTCTGAACCCTTTCTTAAAGAAAGGGAAGGAATGCCATCCAGAGGGACCTTGACATGCTTGTGAGGTGGGCTGATGCCAACCTGAAGAAGTTTAACCATGACAAGTGCAAGGTCCTACACCTGTGTTGGAGCAATCCCAGGCACAGCTCCAGGTTGGGTAGAGAAGAGATTCAGAGCAGCCCTGCAGAGAAGGACTTGCAGGTGTTGGTTGATGAGAAAATCAACATGAGCCGGCTTCAGTGTGCGCTCGCAGCCCAGAAAGCCAACCGTATCCTGGGCTGCATCAAAAGGAGTGTGACCAGCAGGTTGAGGGAGGTGATCCT
>JAOEHX010058999.1:0-17727 GCA_025448015.1 Bolborhynchus lineola
GTAATGACCTTTATTTAATGGGTATGAATGGCTCTCAAAAAAGTTTTAAACTCTTTACTCCTGTTGTTGACCTGTAAATTGTTATTAAAGGTTGTATTTGACTCAGTGAAATGTCTGATCTGAGTAATAATTGAAAGTAAGAGGGTTATTACTTTAGTCCCAGCTGCTTTAAAGAAAATTGGTGGTAACATTGTGAGCTACAGTTTATCTTGTCAAAAAAGAAAGGAAGATTAACTTTTGTGGCAGCTTTAGTTCCTATAGCTAGGTTTTTCTTTATTTATCTGCTGAACTGAATGCAGAATCTGAAATAGCACTTTCTGCCTCCTTGGGCATTGTTCAAACAGGGTTGTTGTAGGTCTGATTTTGACCCCATGACATAAGCATATCTCCAAGTAAATTGAGACTGAGTCAATGATTAAATAGGTCATTTTTCAGTGGAAGCATTATTTCTCAAAAAAATGTTTACATGGAAGGGATAAAACTGCGGATAAGGGCAGACACCACTCATTGCATTCATTTTCTCAGGTGAGTATATTAGGAAGTTAGTTCAGTCTTCTTAACTGTAAATTATCAGAAGCATATAATTCATTATATTCTTGTACTACAACCAGACTAAGCATTCATTAGAAAGAATTGGTGACCTGGAATAATACATTTGGATGTGTTTTGAAGGAAAAAAAGGAAGTATTTTTAAAAAAAGATTAAAGAATCTCCCTTGTATTTTGGAATCTTGCTCTTGAAAATGAGAGGTTCATCATAGGATTTGTAATTTAAAATCATCACATTTCTAGAAATATGTATAAGAGAAATTGTTTGCCTGGAAATTATTAAGCATTTCTTTGTTTAAATTCTTTTAAAACTTGAACTTTTTCTCCCTTAGGAGACAAGGGCAGAACAATAAATGATTAGTGTGACTATGTTTATGCCTCCATCAGGCAGGGCAGTGTCTGGTCAGAAATTTGGTCAGGCTGACAGATTTAAACAGCACAATGCATATTGAGTTGTCAGAGAAACACAATAATATCCTGTAACATCACATTTCGAATCACAAGCTCTGCTTCTAAGGGCTAATACCACTTCCCATTTTCTATCCCAGCCTGGCATCATGTTGTGCAATGTCACATAGATGAAAAATGCACTTTCAGTCTCCTCCACACTTCACAGTTCTTCAGTGTTGTTTCACTGAACTCATTTCCCTAATCAGAGATCTCTGGAAGTGATTTACTTTATTGAGTTGTTAGCTCATAATCTCACAGGTTGATGGTAGTTACATTGCTGCTTTTTAGCATATGAGACTGAAGAATCTCTGAGATCTTTGCAGGTCAGACTTCTTTTGCTCTTCTCTTTTTAAGACCGACACTCCAGAGGGAAAGTTGTGATTTAACTCTCAGGGCAGAGTTCTTTGAAGGATCATAGAGCTGCTGTTTCATGATTTTTCTTGAAACAAAAGAGATCAAAATCTTGTATTTTTTGCACAGCAGCTATGAAGAAGACATATTTATGAAGGCAAAAGAACTTTGTCTAAGTGATAGAGGTATAGCCTTGAGCTTTGAGCATTTTTATTAGTTTTTCATACCTCTTCTTCTAGGTAAACTTAGAATTTGAATTCTAAAACTAGAATTAATTTTAACTGATGTATTTTTTCTTGAAATAAAAATAAATAATGAAACATGCAACCTGGTGCCTGTCAATGTCATTTAGAAAGCATATAGAATTGATCAAACCTGAAATCCCAAGACAGTATCCACTTTTCCTGATCAACTGTTCCACTTAGAAAAAAACACAGTGAACATTTTTAGGAGTTATATTTAAGTTCAGAAAAGGTGGAAGATATTTCTTTTTAATTTTTCCTTTACCTTCTATTCTTGCAAATCAAGTCCCCTTAGTCTTCCATGGAGAAAAGTATCTTTGTTTTGTCAAATACAGACTGAACAGAACAGATGTTATACTAGCAGTGCTGCAGCAAGTACTGATGTAGCACTAGTGCTCGTAGTGGAACATTACATTGTTTCCAGTTTTACAGTTCTTTAATGCAACTTTTATTTTTAATTCACAGTTCTTTTTTAGTGTGTAGGAGATGTTCTAGTTTCTGGTAGTCTTTGATCTTTGCTAGACTTACAGTATGAAGCTGTAGTGTGCTTAAAATTACTTTGATGAATCAATAAGGGGTCTTAACATGAAGAATCTAATTTTTATGCTTCCAGAATTTTTTTCAGTTTTTGGCCTTCAGCTTTGAATCCACAGTGGTTTCAAAAAAAAAAAAAAAAAAAAAAAAAAAAAAAGAAAGAAAGAAAGATAAAGGAAAAAGTAAAGCAGTTGTGTTTCTATATTTGCTGTGATTTCTCTAAGGTGGAACTATTTATTTCATGCAACAGTCAGACTAGGTATTCTTTAGTACCTATATTTATGACTGTAATCATCTCCATGTATATGTTTTTATAGTTTTACCCCACTGCATTTTGTATCGGTGAATCACATGAAAGGTGAAAGTCTGTTCCGTATGACGATAGGCTGAGAAAATTGGGGCTGTTCAGCCTGGAGAAGAGAAGGCTGCATGGGGACCTCATAGCAGCCTTCCAATATCTGAAGGGGGTCTATAGGGATGCTGGGGAGGGACTCTTCATTAAGGACTGTAGTGATAGGACAAGGAGTAACAGGTTCAAACTTAAACAGAGGAGGTTTAGATTGGATATGAGGAAGAAATTCTTTACTGTAAGGGTCGTGAGGCACTGGAATGGGTTGCCCAGGGAAGTTGTGAATGCTCCATCCCTGGTAGTGTTCAAGGCCAGGCTGGACATAACCTTGGGTGACATGGTTTAGTGTGAGGTGTCCCTGCCCATGGCATGGGGGTTGGAACTAGATGATCTTAAGGTCCTTTCCACCCCTAACTATTCTATGATTCTGTGGCTTCTGGTAGTAAGGGCAAATGTATGCAACAGCTGTCTCTTTATTCTCAATCTTTCCTACCCGCCAAAAGTAAGTAACTGCCTTTAGAAATAGTCCCTGGCCTGCATTAACTCCCATACTATTCCCACATATTTTCTGAGAGAGCTGGCTACTTGACAGAGGTCAAATTTATGGCTTAGACTCTTCTAACAACCTAGACTGAATTGATTTCTAGAGTCAAATAAAGTAATCTGGTGCAATTTTCAGATACACTAGGACTCTTCTATTTTACAGTTGACTTCATACGAACAGGCTTTTGCTTCTGGACAGTACTCCAGTAATTTAGCTGGAATTCCACATGACAATAAAGTACTAACACTGCAGGTGCAATGGGATCGTTAGGACCAAGCTTAAGGAAAAAGTAAAATGTCAGTGTGAGACGAGAAAAAATATGAATAGATAGTTGTTGCCCATGATAAAAACTAAAAAATAAAAAAAGAAAAATTTGTCAGATGCCCCATGAAAGACACCTGTAAAAAAAATGGTTTCAGCAGAATTTTGGTGTGACCAAGATTCCAACAAGTATCTGCAACTTTGGGAACTTTTTCATTTTTAAGGATAGAAAAAATATTGCTTTTGGTCTTTTAACTTGACCATAGGAAAATACTTTGTTGGACTTTTAAGTCTTTTACTGTTTTGCAGTATGTATGCACTATAGCAGAGGTCTTGGCTTGAACTTTAATGTCCTAGGAACACCTAAGTGTTAACTGTGGGTTGAATTTTCATAATGTACTCTATTTTCAACAATCTCTGCAGTAAACAACTAACACATGGGAAGAAAAAAGATCTGCTAGAGAAATAGTAGATCTGTTTTCAAATTAGTTTTGTAGAATAACTTTCAGCTTTTACTGAAGAAAAAAATGGTTAAAATACTAATCAAACTGGTGCTGATAAATCTACAGTCATTCAATAGATGGGCAGAATTGGTTACTGTTTTTTTAAAAAAGAGGTGGTCCCAATATCACTGATTGGATCAGATTTGTCCAGCAGGGGAACTGGCTCTGTCTGACATGGGGGCAGCCTTTAGTGTCTTCCCACAGAAGCCGACCCTATAGTCTCCCGCTATGAAAACCTTATCACATAAATAAAATACAGACATGTAAGTGGTTGCTGCAAATTGAGTGGCAAAGTAAACAAAGGCAAGGAATAAGTTTAAAGCATATAACAGATGTTGGGGGACCAAGAATAAATTTAAATATCAAATTAGAAAAATGAATCTTTTGGTAGTACAAAAGTAAGCCCTATATATACTATACCTATCTATACCTACTTTTCCACAAGGGTAATGCAAAGCATTCAGTGCAGCTTAAACAGAACTTAATACACTTATAGGTGAGTTTGTTCAATTTGTCTGTGACACAGGGTTGAACTTGAGAAAGGAATGGGGGTGAAAATTCTGTCCTTTTATATCTGCAGGTAGCAATAAGCTAATGGTAGACCATGAGCTAAAAGCCTTACCAGCTGTATGGTCTCACTGGAAAACAAAAAGAGGGGATTTAATCCTTAATTGATTTTCCCTGAAAAGAAGAAATCTCTACTCCACAAAGTGAAAACAAAGATTTTAAAGTAAATTAAAAATCTATCAGGTTGAAGACAAGATATTCTGTTCACAGAATCGTACAAGCATACAATGTTTTGGGTTCGAAGGGACCTTAAAAAGGAGAGCAGCTGTAAGGTACCCCTTGAGCCTTCTCTTCTCCAGGCTGAATGGCCACAACTCTCTCAGCCTGTCTTGATATGGGAGGTGCTCCAGCCCTCTGATCATCTTCTTTTCCCTCTTCGGGACTCACTCCAGCAGGGCCGTGGCCCTCTTTTGTTACAGAACCTATACAATATATATATATATATATATATTACCTCAGGTATTGCAACCTTGAGTTCAAAGCATCTAAGAACGTGTCAAACTACTCATAAGGAAACAACTCCATCTCAGACTATCTGTTCCATTGGTCAGAACAAATTTGTAAAAAAACTGCTCAAAGCAATAAAATTTGCAGCTTGTGCTATCCTTTCTTTGAGGTACAGTTTATGTAGGCTCATTTGCAGAATTTTTATGTACCTTTTGGAGACTCAATTTTTCTGCAGTGCACAATAGACACTTTGAAACTGAGGATATTGAGCTAAGAAATAATCAAGTTTAGATAATATATTTAAGAGAGCCTGTAGCAGCAGACAGACAAAAGACTGCAAAATAGAGACAAGGCAATCATTAGGCACACATGCAATCTGGGAAATATAATTATTTTTCAGTCACTCACATTCTTGCTCTTCTTCACTAGCATATGGGAC
Source organism: Bolborhynchus lineola (assembly GCA_025448015.1). Classification (NCBI taxonomy): domain Eukaryota; kingdom Metazoa; phylum Chordata; class Aves; order Psittaciformes; family Psittacidae; genus Bolborhynchus; species Bolborhynchus lineola. Next base: position 5,236 of record JAOEHX010058999.1, read on the forward strand.
AAAGCCTCAAGTTCAGCACCAGTTTGGAGACAAACAGTGGAACCTGCTTCAAGAACTACTGGTACTTCAGGCTTGTACGTTATAGTTCCAACTGAGCAACGATATGAAGTAAGAGTCTGATATAATGCTGATGTCTACTATGCAGATGACTGTCTCTCAAGTAATGCAGTCATGTTGCCAGTGGAGAGAAAGAAGTGTTAGCAGGGCAAAACTAATCTCTTCCTAAAGCAGACATTTAAAATCAGTCAGATGAATCACTTCCAAGAAGCGCCCATTTCTTCCAAGTATGGGACGCTGATAAAAGGATTAGCCCAGCTGCAGATCTCTGCAACTAAAATAGGATAAATAAATCCCAGTTTCCACACAATTGTATACCATAATCTCAGAGTCATAGGCATTTCTCCAAAGCCTAATGATCCGGGTTGGAATGTTTCATGCAATTTAGACATAAAATATTGTCTGAAGACTTCTCCACTATCATCAGCAGAGCAGATATATGAAAGACTCTGCCTCCTTAGTTTAACTAATTAAAAAGCAAATTCAAGGGATTCACTAGTTTTCCAGAAAAAGAGAGTCAAAGAATTTAAGCTATCTAATCAGAGAAGTAGGTCAACATATTCTTTAATTTAGAAGGAGAAAATAAACCACAAGAACAGCCAACTAGGATAGACTTGATTTTTCTCTCTTTTAGGCTGCAAATTAAGAAAATTAATATACAAACATGAAGTTTGAATAATATAAAACACTGTGACAACTAACCTCATTTCTTTAGTTAATAAAATTAAAGGAAGTCTTCACAAAATGTTCTTCATTGCTATTATAAGTTCAATTCTGCCTTTCTAGTAGCAACAGAAGGTCAATTTAGTGGCTTTGAAAGACCCACCAGTAATGACCCAGAAACAAAATAAGCATCATGCCATTAGCAGTCACTCAGCAGACAGTAAGCAGGTGGAAAATGATTTTTTGTGGTTCAGATTCAGCTCCTATATAATGATCCTTAATTTCCTCTGAACTATCTGAAAACCACCTGTAGAAGTATTTCAAAAGGAATTAAGGAAGACAGATATTTGCCAGATACTCACCTTACTCATTCAAAAAGGGACTTATTTGAAGACATTCTAAGAGCCGGATGAGGTGGGCAGGCATGTAGTTTAGCCTTAGAGTCAAAATAGAGGTTCAACAATATGATTAATAGTTCTAGACTAGAATCATAGAATCATACAATTATAGAATCAACTTGGTTGGAAAAGACCTTAAGATCATCAAGTCCAACTATTACCCCAGGACTGCCAAGTTCACCACACTAAACCATGTCTCTGAGGGTCTCATCTATACATTTTTTGAACACTTCCAGGGATGGTGATTCCACCACTGCCCTGAGCAGCCTGTTCCAATGCCTGACCACCCTCTCTGTGAATAAAATTTTCCTAGTATCCAACCTTTCCTGTCGCAGCTCAAGGCTTTTTCCTCTTATGCTATTGCTTGTTACTTAGGAGAAGAGACTAACCCCCATTTCACTACCACCTCCTTTCAGGTAGTTGTAGAGAGCGATAAGGTACCCCCTCAGCCTTCTCTTCTCCATATTAAACAACCCCAGTTCCCTCATGCATTCCTCCTAGGACTTATTTTCCAGACCCTTCACCAGCTTTGTTGCCCTTTTCTGGACCTGCTCCAGCACCTCAATGTCTTTCTTGTAGTGAGGGGCCCATAAGTGAACAGAGGATTTGAGGTATAGCCTCACCTCTGCCAAGTATAGGAGGATGATCACTGCCCTGGCCCTGCTGGCCACAATATTTCTGATACAGGCCAGGATGCCATTGTTCTTCTTGGCTGCCTGAGCACCAGCTGGCTCATGTTCAGCCATCTGTCAGCACCCCCAGATTCTTTTCCACTGAGCAGCTTTCCAGACACTTTTCCCCAGGCCTGGAGCATTGCATGGGGTTGTTGTGGCCAAGTGCAGGACCCAGCACTTTGTCTTTTTGGCCACAGCCCATTGATACAGCATGTCCAGATCCCTGTGCAGAGCCTGCCTGTACTTCAGCAGATCAACACTTTGGGCTATGCCATTCAGCCAGTTTCCAGCCCAGTAGTGAATCCTACCCAGGTCATAAGCAGCCAGTTTCTCCCAGGAGAGCACTGTGGGGGACAACGTCAAATGCTTTACTTAAATCCAAACTGACAATGTCCACAGCCATTCCCTCATCAACGAGGCAGGTCACCTTATCCTAGGAGGTCAGGTTGATAAAGCAGAACCTGCCCTACATGAATCCATGCTGACTGGGCCTGATCTCTCTATTTTCCTGTATGTGTTTAATGATCTCACTTAGGATCATCTGCTTCATGACCTTCCCCAGCACTGGGATCAGGCTGGCAGACCTGCAGTTTTTGGGAATTTCCTTCCTGTCTTTTTTGTAGAGAGGCCTCACACTGGCAAACCTCCAATCATCTGGGACCTGGCCACTATACCAGGACAGCTGATAGGTGGTGCAGAGTGGCTTAGCAAGCTCCTCTGCCAGCTACTTCAGCAGTCTTCCATGTGTGAAACCCATCTGGCACCATAGAACTGTATAAGAAAAAGTGGAGCAGGAGGTTGCTAACCATTTATTCCTGAATTAGGGGGACTCCAATCCCCTTCTCATCTCTGCCATCCAACTCAGAGAACTGAGTACCCTGAGGATGGCTGGTGTGACTATTAAAGACCAAGACAAAGGCAATATTAAGTAGCCCTTTCCCCAGCCTCAGTCATAGGTTTCCCCTAGTATCCAGTAGACGATGGAGCTTCTCCTTGGCCCTCCTTTAGTTGCTAACACATTTGGAAAAGTGTTTTTTATTATCTTTTATGGCAGTGGCAAGACTTAGTTTCATTTGTGTCTGATTCTGTGATTCTATAAATACTTTCTGCAAAATACAGCAAAACCCACTACTGTTTTGACGGAGAAATACTGTCTCAGATCATTCTGTCTTTATTGTAGAATAAAATGGTGTGATAGGAAATACCACGTCTCTAGTACTATAGCATAACTCTGAGTGCTTCTTAATTCATTTTCTCTGTTTTTACAGTAAGATGTGTATATACTTTTAACAGAGGAAGTCAGGTTTTTTTGTTTGTTGCGGGGTTTTTTTATTGGAGGGTGTGAGATGTAGTTAGCTGAGGTGGTATTTAGTTAAGAACTTGTCAGATTTACTGCAATGCCATGTGTTTTCACATACTTCACTGGGCGAGCAAGGGTTAGGGTTAGTAGTAGAAAGAGGGTGACCTATAAATAAAAGTAACAAACTGAAGCACACTTTGACCAGATGAAATTATTGACAGAGAAACACATCTTAATAATTAAATAAAATTGTTGAGAAGGGGGAAAATGCTGTATTTTCTGATTTTTGGTCATCATGACATATGTCACAAGGTGAATACATAAAGCAGTAGGTGACAGTCTACATTCCTCACTGCAGTATGTGGGGTGGGATTCAGCCACAGAAACATATGTCTCTACTGCCATTTTAGGCACTGTGGGGGTAGCTTGGCAACTTCCAGCTGAAGCTCCAGAAAGTTATAAGTTGCCTGTAAAGATATGCCATCTTCAAGTAGCATCTTAGATATAACCAGCATTAAATGCTTATAGGACAGCTCAGGCTTATGTTCCTTGCAGAAGTATATACATGTTGGTGTGTTTCACTATGTACACACGTGCAGAAATATGTACACATGCATTCGTGTCACCCACAGTCAACAAGGTAAGCATCTATATTTATCTATATTTAGGTATGTGCATCTGTATGCATATACAATTTCCTTTACACAAACACAATACTCTTCTGCCTAGCAAAGTGCCAGCTGGGTCCAGAATAGACTTTTCTCCAGACTGCTGCACCACTTACACCTCTCATAGGCTGCCGTGACTGCCATGTTCACTGTGTCACTTTAACTGGCACTGCAATCTTCCCTCAGTAACTAATGCACAGTGATACCTCCTCTCCAGCTGACATTTTTCTGGTGTAGTGAGCATTTTAGTACAAGTATATTCTCTTTCTGTCCTCTAATCTACCTGACCTGAACTTCTAATGAGGCTGAAGGGCTCTTCCAGAGAAGTGTCAAGCACCACCTGTTTTCACAGACGAGTTCTCAGTCACCATTTCCCTGTTGTTGAAATATTGTCAATCATTTGCTAAGGGTCTAAGAGTTCTAATAACACTGAGGTATTTAAAGATCCACAGTTTCTTCTCTGCCAGAAAAGACTTTTTTATTTGTCACCAGATAGCATTTGGCTAAGAAATTCACTTCTTGTTACTGAACATTACTCATTACTCATCACTCATCACAGACAATATTCTGAGTGTGTGAATCAAGTGAGTCTACACATCAAGTGAGAGGAACAAAGGGTGATCCCACCTCTCCACAGGTGATCGATACTGTTAATGGCAGCATGGAGATAGCAATGGTTAATCAAGCTTGTCACGTCCCTTCTTCTCTTTACTAGGTGTGAATTTAGCATGGTCTTGCTCTTTTCTCCCTCTCAGAGCGCTAGACGGTGTGCTTCCCTCTTCGATGGAAGAAAGCAACTCAGCCTGGGAAGCGGGGCTACAATCTCTGTTTTGTCATAGAATAAGAAAAGAGAGTCAAGACTGCTTTTCAAAGATGGGAGCTTTTTTTGTGAGGGATAAACTCTCTCTGAGCACATTCAGATTTAAATCTAAGCTGGAATATTTTGTACTCTGTATGAGCAAAGTACTAGAGACAAGTTACCTCTGCCTAATACATTCAGTTGATAATTTCAAAGGAGTTCTGCTTTGCTTTTAATAAAAAGGCTGACATACAGTCACACAAACAATCATGCAACAGTCAGAAATGTATCCATATTTTATTTAGAAGAGATGATTTGTTCCAATTAGAGAGAAACACTGTAAAATAATTGGCATTTCTCTAAGGGTTGATTTCTATGAAAAAGCAATAAAAAAACCCTAAGTCTGAAATCCAAATTGCATTAAAACCAACACTTTTATTCTATTTCAGTAAACTCTGATCTCACTTGGAAAGAATTGTGTAATGATTATATTTTTGTACAAGATGTGAGGAGTGGTGTGGGTTTTTTTCACTGCAGATCTCCTTGAATAAATCATGTTGGATGGAATTCCTCTCACCTGTCCTTAGCCAGATAAGTGTTAGTCATCTAGTTTAATCTTTTTTCCCTGGATTGCCTGGAGACAAAGAAGATGCCATCCTCAGCATCTATGATATGAACAGTAGTCCAAATCATTTTACCTCTTCCCAGTAGAAGGCATAAATGGCTAGTTTAGAAGAGATGACTAAATTTTATATAGCTGAAGTTCTGCTACATGAACCCCAGTCTTTGACTCAGCGTGACTCAGTTCTTCTTAGTACTGCAATTTCATCATTAGATTCATGCTTGTATTGGGTTTACATGGCAAGGTTTCGGTCCAGGGGGTGGGGGGAGGATTGTTACAGGGGTGGCTTTTGTGAGAAGCTGCTAGAAGCTTCCCCCATGTCTAATACAGGTAATGTCAGCTGGCTCCAAGATGGACCCATTGCTGGCCAAGGCCAAGCCCAGCAGAGACGGTGGCAGTGCCTCTGAAATAACGTAGCTAAGAAGGATTAAAAATTGTATGGAGCAATAGCCCAAAAGAAGGGAGTAAGAATACATGAGAGCAACAATTCTGCAGAGACCAAAGTTAGTGAAGAAGGAGGGGAGGAGCTGCTCCACGCACCAGAGCAGAGATTCCTCTGCAACCCAGGGTGGTTCACGGTGGAGCAAATATCCACTTGCAGCGCATGGAAGAACCCTCACTGAAGCAGGGGAAGAGTGTGAGGAGTCCTCCCCTGAAGAGGAAGGAGTGACAGAGACGACATGTGATGAACTGACCACAACCCCCATTCTCTGTTCCTCTGTAGCGCTGAGTGGGTGGAGGTGGAGAATTTGTAAAGTTAAGCCCAAGAAGGAAAGGGTGGGGGAGAGTGTGTTTAAGATTATTATTGCTCATTATCCTACTTGATTGATTTTATTGGTAATATATTAAACTAATCCCTCCAAGTAGAGTCTGTTCTGCCTGTGACTCTAATTGCTGAGTGATCTCTCCCTGTCCTTATCTCGACACATGAGCCTTTTGTTACATTCCCTCTCCCCCAGCCCAGCTGAAGAGGGGAGTAATTGGGCACTTGGTGGATAGCTGGCATCCAGCCAGGGTCAACCCACCACAATGCTGTGGTTTTAAATTTAATTCACAACAAGTTCTAAATATACTTTGACTACGTACATCTTTACTTACTGGGCAGTCCCATGGGCGTTAGTTATATTGTTCATATAATAAGACAGCGTCATTTATTGTCCTCTATTGTGTAGAGGAAAATTTGTTTCCACTTCCTTTGTGCTTTATTTATTCTCTCAACCTTTCCTTAATCTCATAAAGGAAGACTAACTTTTCCAGTAATTTTCTTTAAAATATAAAAATTCTACATTTACAGATTTTTTTTTTTTTTTTGCAGAAATGCCAACTGTAACTCAATACAATGTAAGACAGCAACTAGCAAAAACATTTTAAGCTTTCACCTATGAATTTTAAAAGAGCTGACTAAGGGATTCTGTAGTTACTGAATACTGATTTTCAGTAACTTTTTTCAGTATCAGGAATGTTCTGAAAAACGCGAGTGTTGCTCAAACAAAATGAACTAAAATAGACAAATCTATTTGTCTACTAGCATCAGTAAATACAGGAATGGCTGACATTCTGTTAATGAACAATTAAGAGAATGATTAATGATTTGTGGAAAGCCATTAGATTTTTTCCAAGCAATTTGCTCTTTTTAATGATTCCAGTTCAGTTAATAAAGGTAATGGATGCTGGTGTAACATACCTCCACTACTGTAATGATTATGACTCAATATTGCTTGACATTTTGATTAAGAACTAAAATGATCTGAAAGTAACATGATGCACCAAATGCATGCATAAAAATAACCATGACAGGCCTCAAAGATAATTACAGAATCAGACGGCGTATTTCTGAGAGAGCCGAAGGATCTGCAGGAGTTGGTTCTTAGCTTTATGAAACGTCCGGTTCTTCTCAATAACTTCAGAATAAAGCAATATCATTGATAAAGTTTGCTGATGGCACATATTTTTGGAAAATAATGAGTACAAAGGGAGAGAACAAGCTTCCCAGGGTTGAAAAATGGATTGCTTTGTCTGCTGAATGGAAGCAAACATGCTTTTCTATTCTGTCAGTGGATGTTAAACTTCTGGAAAATAGGAGTGATTGAGAAAGCAGGAGAACTTCTGCTGGTTGGCAATGCTCCTGGAGAGGACTCCAAAGTGATGGAGGAATGACAGCTGAACATCGTACTGCTGTAAGGCTGTAAGGCCAATATGCAGTTGTGTAGACTTACATGGTTACATTTCCTTTGTATCAACATAGTTTTGACTGTCACTGCATCCACATATGTTGGTCACAGTTTATGGTGGTTGTCAATAGCCTGGAAACTGAGAAATCAAATATCTTGTCTTGTAACAGCATCCTGAAAGCTAAAGTATTTATTTTATAAAATAGTCTAGAGTGATAAAGACTTCCCATAAGTACCTATAGTGAGAGTCAAACATGAATAATGGTACTTCAGTCCAGCTGCCTAAGTTATAACAAGATCCAACTATATTAGATGTTGGATTAGACAAACTAAGGCTAAAATAAAGATGTATTTTTACAGCTTTCACAGAAATTAACCACTGAGAAAATTTACAGTAGCTCACAGTGGATATTCCTGACACTGAGAATTTAAAACCAGGATGAAATTCTCATTTTTTTAAGTGTAATTCAACTAAAAACTGGTGATTACTGATGTTATAAAAAGCCAGATTGATTTCTTCTAAGAACTATTAGTTGAGTTTTTTAAAAAATAGCAAATTAATTAAGTTGACCTAAAAGATAAGGTAAAATTATTTTTGAAAATGTTTAAAAGAAGCTCTTAGCATCCAAAGTTCAGTCACTTGCTCAAGGTCTTACATCACATATGCATCAGAATCAGACATTAACTCCTGATCCCCAGTGCTTTCAATACACTCTTCTTTCTCAATATACTCCGATTCTTTGAGGATCATGCAAATCCAGCAGTGTGTCCATGATGAAAATCATGAGTGCTGTAAAAAAGTAACAGAAATACAAATACAGTTGCAAAAGCTTTTGTTCTGGGCTCCCCAGTTCGAGACAGACAAAGAACTTCTGGAGAGGGTCCAGTGGAGGGCTACAAAGTTAGTTTCTAATTGGAGCAACCCTTATGAGGAAAGACTGAGAGAGCTTGGCCTGCTTAACCTGTAGAAGAGGCAACTGAGAGGGTATCATATCAATGCATAACAAACAACTTCAAGGTGGGAGTCAAGAGGATGGGGCCAGACTTTTTTCATTGGTTCCCAGTGACAGGATAAGGGACAGTGGGCACAAACAAAGACAGTGGAAGTTCCTCTGAATATAAAGAAAAGCTTCTTTGTGGTGGCGGAGCTCTGGAGCAGGCTGCCCAGGGAGGCTGTGGAGTCTCCTCCTCGGAAGACATTAAAAACCTGCCTGGATACGATCTTGTGCAAACTGCTTTGAGGTTTGGACATGAGGTCTCCAGAGGTCCCTTCCAGCTCCATGCTGTGACTCTGTGATTCCCTGATTCTGTGTTCCTCTGATTGTTTCTCTGATTCTTTAATTCTGTGTTTCTGATCTATTTTAAAATCACTTTTAAGCTGATAAAATAGCATTCAATCCACGTTGGATGTTACGTATGATATGGTTAACTCACTTGGGGATGAGGATATTATTATTTCAAATTATTTTTCTACACTTAACTTAAAAATCTTTATTTTGCATGCTTTATAGCTTGTATTTTTGCCATAGATTTGCCAAGATATCTTGCCATGAAAGCTATCCTGTTTCGTTCAGTACAGACTCTACTTAATACTTGCCATACAAAAAATTCTTTACTATACTGACAGCTACCATCTCAGCCTCCAAAGCATCTACTGAAAGTACTTTCTATATATGCACTTTTTTATGCATACTTTCTTTTTTAGCTGAATGCTTGGCACTATGATGCTATCCTTCTAACTTAAATATAAGGGATTATCATTCATTGAAGGATAGCAAGCCATTATGTTTTGTTTTATTTCAAGTCACAACCAAGTATATGAAAGAGAATTAAATGCAGAATTCAGAGTTGGAAATTCAGGCTAAACACAGCTGTACTCAAGATCCTTGTGGTATGCCATGATTTGTCCTATCAAGCACATGGGCTTGCACAGATGGCTGGCAGCACAGGCAACTGAGGCAAGTGTGCAAAGATGGAAAAATAAATGTAAAATTGAGCTTTAATGCTTTGTTTCCTCAAGTCCACCTATACTTCAGATGTTCAAGAAATAAGGTCTCATACAACCTAATTATCTATCTGCTTTGATGCATCATGCATTTTACAGGACCTTTGTGACACAATTCTTTACCTCAGCTTTATTTTTGTTGTTGTTGTTTTTTTTGCTTTAAAATGAGGCATTTTCCTAAACCTAACATGCACAAAACCTAGAAAAATAATTGAAGTTGCCTATTCCAGGTGTCTGAGTGTTTTTTAATAACCTCCTAACAAAAGGAAGTAAAGAAAGTAAAAACAGTGGAAGAAGTTTAAGGTGGGATTGCGACATGTTTTACAAGAACATTAAAAATTCTCATTCTGTGCATCAGTGAAGGTGTAGGTGGCTGAAAGCTGTAGTAACCTAGCAAGAAAGGGTTACCCAGTTTCTTTCTACATGTGGTGCCAACATAATTGCTCAGTACATTACAACATTACCCAAAACATCCCAAATATTTGTCAGTGTGGGTGTTTCCTCCCCCATAAATGTGGGCTCAAACAGAACCATTCACCCACAGGATTCCTGATGAGGAAGCTGGAGGAACAAAAATTCATGTGCCTGCCAACCTCCAAACAAAATCTTGCTCATCAAACTGATTCATATACAAAAGAAAGGTCCTTGTTTTACTCTATCCCATATACAATCTCCTGAGCAATTTGTTTAGCACAGTGTAATAAAAACTTACCAGCTTCTTTTATTTTATCTTCAATCTAAGCTGTTCTGCTACAAAAGCATTAAAGATATATCAAAGTTTTAGGATCCAGGAACATTATTTACAGCGCAGGAGACAGATTGTGAACATCCCATGGCAGAGTTCATGTTAATCCATATTGCTTGCTAGGGGTGTTTCTTCTTAAACATATTAGTCAAAGGAATGCTTTCAAAGAGTCCAAACCCACTCAGTTCAACCAGGGGCTGGTGCTTTGCATCCAGAATCATCACCATTAGCAAGTTGTGTTACCTGAGGATTGTGTCAGCACCTCATCCAAGCAACAGGGTCTCTATCACCATATCTTAAAAAGTATGGCATACTATGTTAAATAGTAGCTATTTTGTCCTTTCTCAGATATTCTCATCCTGAAAAGTAGCACTGGGTAAGGCGATCAAAGATTGCTGTCATGGAAAGTGTTTTCTTACTTTACTAGGTAAGCAAAAGAATGACGGAAGTCCCTTATAGTTTGTGCTTTTTCATCCGTTCCTAACACAGAGCTTATTGCATAGCCCATGTCTGCTGAACACCTTGAACAACTGAGAACAGCACTCAAACCAAAACAAACAGAAAAAAAAACAAAAAAAAATAATTAAAAAAAAAAAAAAAAAAAAAAAAAGCAGCTTCATTTTCCCTTTTGAAACCAAGTTTGGAGCAGTTCCAAGATCCCTAGCGCTTGAAAGCCCTGACCTTGGGTGAGGCTGGAGCTCAGCCCCACACTCGGATGTGTTTTTCACATGAGCAACTTCATGCTTTAGTATTCCATGTCAGCCTTGGAACAATCTGTAGCTATCCCACTGTCACAGACCCTGTCATCCTGTCAGGCAGACTGTTGTAGATTTAGGAGCACACTCCTTCCAAGGTCCTAAAGAAACTAATTTTAATTTCCCAAGAAAACATGCCAAATTGCTTAACACAGATCTAGGAACACTGAAAACACAAACTTTTTTTTTTTGTAGGGTAGTTCATCAAGCATCCAGACAAAAATACTTTGAACATGACATGTTAGAAAATAAACATTTCAGGCTCAATGAACTAGAATTTTCTGCCAAAATAGATTTAGCTGACCTTTTCCCTACTATCTCTAGCTTTGCCAGCCATAAACATTGAATAAATTCACTACACTATTATGGTCAGCTATGGGCAGGGTGATCAGTTTCTTGGGATGTCTGTTCTAGGGGACAACATATATCTTGTAAGTAGATATTTGCAATAAGATTTTAATAGCTGAGGCAACAGATCATTAGGTTGTATTTTGTCTATACAGTGTTTCTCTTTTACATTCTCAGCTTTTGTTAATTATATCTGTTCCCCTTTAAATGATTTGGATTTTGGTTGGGGTTTTGTTTGTTTGTTTGTTGGGGTTTTCTATTGTGATTTTTTTTTTCTCCTGACATGTCTGAAAACCTGTGACATGCAGCTAACAGCTTTTGTCACTTAAATACCTTTCTTATGGAAAGACATTATCCAAATTTCAGCACTGCACAACTCTATTACAGGGAAAGGACCAAAATAAGTAATCAGCATCTGAGCAAGAGAATTTATGCAAAATTTGGAACAAAGCCACACTTCAAGGCAGCTTCAATGTGTGCCAAATATCCTCATGAACACAGTTTTTCATGTTACTGCATACTGAACATGATTCAAAGCCCTACATACACTTTCTGAAGATTAGAAGTAAGCCATATAACATGTTACATATAAAAATAGCAGTGCAAAACATAAGTATCTAACTCATAAGATACCTGAGAATAGTTCTGACAAAGTAGCAAGGATGACTTACCCTTGGTTTGTTACTTGAGCTTCTGACACCCTAGTGAAGAATGTTGAATTGTTTCTGAAACTGTTTCTCTGCTGTGGAATTTTACAGTTGATTTTTAAAGCTAGGCAGCATAAATTTTGAAACACACACATGCACCCTTCCCAAACTCTGGCATTTCAGGAAGTATTTCACAACTATCAACCTGTATAGTTTAGGCAGCAAGGGGACCTGGGGAGCGACGTTGTTCAGCTGTCCCACAGTCAGCAATTCCCACTTTTCAAAACCCACATATTAAGTGATCTCAGCAAGATCACAGCACTTCTCTACTGGCATATTCAGACTATGTAAGTGTCATACTGGATCTCTGCAGTATCTTTATATTTTTAAAGAGCAGCTTTTTATTCCCAGATTATCTTAACAACTACAGTACCCTGAAAGTGCCATTTGCTTTAGTACAATCACCCATCGCAAAGTAATGCAATCAGGACTCGTCTTTTTTTTTTTTGTTTTAAGATGATGTAGCCTATGCCTGGCAATAATTTCCTTTCCCTTGCCTTGCTTTGCCTTGCCTTGCTTTGCCTTGCCTTGCCTTGCCTTGCCTTGCCTTGCCTTGCCTTGCCTTGCCTTGCCTTGCCTT
>JAOEHX010059013.1:0-28177 GCA_025448015.1 Bolborhynchus lineola
TACTTATCATCAGGAACTTTCAAATCCCTTTGCTGGGCAAGGCATAATCATTTATCTTTGTAAGTCATAGGACAAGGTGGGCTGGGCTGTGATGTTCACACTGTCAGGTCAAGGTTAATCACATTTACAAGAAGTGTTACGCACTACCTAACATTAAACAAAAATAATAAAAATATTCACAAGTAACTTCTATGATATGAACATTACGACAAATCTCTCATGGCAAAGAGGTCTCTCTAACATACATTTAAGTGTCAAAGCCCCCAGGAACCTGGAAAGAGGGTGCAGCAGGGATACTAATCTACCTTCAGCTGTTTCACAATGGTGCAGCCACCACTGCATGCATGTTGTTCACTTACTTCTAGCACTTTCCAGCAGCACCTGCTCTGTCAAAAGCTTTGACATTTGAGGACAGGAGCTATTTGAGCTTAATGCCTCCACTCCCATTGATAGTAAGAACTACAACCTTTGCTGCTGGAGAAAATATACTTGGGTATTTAGAAAACCAAGCAGAAGGCAACCTGGGCAGATTACTCAGAAAGACAGTTTTCATTATTATGGACTAAACCCTGCTTTCAGTATATGTCTTCCAGGTGCAAGGAAGAGTATTGGACAGACTTTCTAAAAATCATGGAATAGGAAAAAGGCGGCTGCTGGCCACAAGCAAAGATAATGCATCAAAACAGCTGCCAGGTCCAGCACTGCTGAGGCAGATAGTGGTAGAAAGAAAGAACAAGTTTCCTGTAAAGGAAACTGCCCTGTATCTTAGTCCCAGCATGCAGGTTGTTCACTTTATTAGAGGTAGTATAGGATGTGATGGACCATGTGAGGAAAGGTTGAGAGTTGGGGTTGCTCAGCCTGAAGAAGAGAAGGTTCTGGGAAGACATCATTGTGGCCTTTCAGTTCTTAACATGGACCCATAGGAGAGATGGGGAGAGATGTTTTAACAGGGCTTGTTGTGATACGATGAGGGATAATTTAAAAAAAAAAAAAGAAAAAAAATTAAACTAAAAGAGGGGAAATTCAGGCTGGATGTGAGGAAAAAATTCTTTACAATGAGGGTGGTAAAATACTGGCACAGGTTGCCCAGAGAGGTGGTGGATGCACCATCCCTGGAGACATTCAAGGCCAGGCTGGATGTGGTTCTGGGCAACTTCACCCAGTTGGATTACATGGCCTTTGAAGGTCCCTTCCTACCCAAACTATTCTGTGATTCTGTGTGGCAGGGAACTGAAGCTGTATGATGGGACTCTAGCTCTGTTGCGTTTTAGGCCACCTCTGCCAGCACAGACTTGAGCCAATTGAGGAGAAACTGCAATGTCAGACCCCCTGAGAACAGACTCAGTGGTGACAGATGTGCAGAGATTTAAAAGCTTAGACTGGAGGAAGCTGAAATGGTGTAAAACAAGCTTACAAAATCCAGGTTTTGTTTAACTTCATAATTTCAACAAGGCACTTCAAATTAAACTAAAATAAATGCTATAGGTACACAGGTATGACAGAGAAAGACAGAAAGCAGATAAGCAGATTTTTAATGGCAACACATGAGACTGTAGGTGGTAAAAGTGTAAAAAGGGCAAATCTTGCTGAGTCCCTGAAAGCTGATTGAGGCATAATTCCAACCCAGACTCCCCTCCACCTCTGCACCTCCTATGGGTCTTACCTGGGAGCTGCTGCTTCAAAGACTGCCTGGAAAACTATAGGGCCACAGCAATACGAGGTGTGGGCTGACATTCTCTAGCATGTAATCACAAGTTATTCCTTGTAAGGAGATAACATAAAATGCTGATGGAGACAGTTACAACTGGTGTTTTCTTCTACAGATGTATTTTCCACTTTCAGTAAATGCTAGATGTGGCTTGTTTGCTTGACTTTATGGCTGAAGTTATGGACACAACATGGTATTGGCAAAAAAGCATCAACTATGGGGGAAAACAGACTATGTGACAGAGCCTCGTATGATAAGGTAAATCTGTTCTAAGCTGTTAAATGCTTACTTAATTTCCCATATTACACAGTCTCCTCACAGGGCAGCTGACCTCAGACAGCATCTCTCTTAGATTTGCCAGTGATGGCTTATATACCAATCTTGCAATGCATGACAGTATAATGAGGATTTTAAAATATACTGCTTCAGAATCTCAGTTGTCAACTGCTCATATTTTTTCTTTATTAAAAAATTGATGGAATGTGACAGCCAATATATAATCTTCCAATTATGTACTTTTCCAGAATGGAATGTTCTGCACATCATTTCTCTGCAAGGCAAAGAGTAAGGTCAGGACAGAGCATGAACACTTACATTACTGTATGGAATCTTACTGCTGTCCATCTCTTTCTTCCACAGTTGCAGCAGCAAATTCCTGTACTCCTGATTGAAAGGTCCACAGTAAGAGAGAAATCCAGTAGCCAGAAGAACACTCCCCACTAAATTAATGATTTGATTTTGAAAGTTTTTGCTGCTTGCTGTCCAACGAAGCTGTATGTTAAATTATAAATAATAATTATAATGTTAATATTATAAAGAGGTTAAGCAGGAACAAGACTAACATGATTTATTTATCTCTTTCTGGTAAATAATTGTCCTTCAAACCAGAAGTATGTTTTCTTTATTCTTTTCAGTAGTAGGAGTTTGCTTGGAAGAGATGGCAACCACCTGGAGAAAAAGCATCTTTGCTAACAAGCTGGCCAAACTGGTAAGAAGTGCTTTAAAGGAAGAATGAAGTGAAAGGGAGAAGATGACCAACAATCACATGAGGAAGTGGAGTTGGCAAACAAAACATGTTGGGCGATTTAAACAGTAGGGACTTTGTAATCAATAAACAGGGCTAATGGAGGAGCACCCCAAGCACATCCACATAAACAAAGAAGTGCCTACCAGACAGTACATGGGAATAGCTTTCATACTGTTTCTGGGAAATTAGCACAGTTGGGCACCTCTCCGAAGTACTTGTGCACTAATGCGCACAGCATGGAGAACAAACTAGTAATTAGAGGTCTGCATGTGGTTGCAGAGTCATGATGTCATGGGGATCATGGGGACATGGTGGGAAGGCTTCCACAACTGGAGTGCTGCAACACATGTACACAGGCTTTTGAGGCAGGACAGGCTGGGAAGGTGAGACTTTTCTTTCATGTGAGAGAGCAGCCAGAAAGCACAGAGCTCTGCATCTGAGACTCTGCGAAAGACAATGAGCCAGTTGAGAACTTATTGGTTAGGATTAGGTGGCAGAGCAACACAGGTGATGTTGTGTGTGTCTCTGTTACAGACAACATGACTAGCAAGTAGATGAGGTCTTTCTCTGACAATGGGAAGAAACCTCTCATTCACAAGCACTGGTCTACATGGGGAACTAACCACCCTGATAGCATCTGAATGGACAACACAGTAAGACTCAAGCAATCCAGGAGATTTTAAGGAGTACACTGACAAAAAATTATTAACACAGGTAACTGAAGATTAATGAGGGAATGTGGTTTGCTGAACCTCAGACTTGCAAACAAGGAAGAACTAGTTGCTGATGCAAAGGTCGAGGGCAGCCTTGGCTGAGAGAATTGTGATTGTTTAGCCTTGAAAACAGACAGTGCAGGGGGAATTTTATCAATGTGTGTTTTTTTTTTTTTGATGTGGGAATTGTAAGAAACACTTGATGGGAGGGTGCAAAGCAGATGGTGCTAGATTTTTTTCAGTGGTACCCAGTGAAAGGACAAGGGCGGTGGGCACAAATGGAAATACAAGAAATTCTAATTAAACACACATTAAAACTTTTTTACAGTAAGAGTGGTCAAGGACTGCAAGCAGGTTGTGGAATCTCTGACTTTGAGGATACTCTAAATGCAACTGGAGAATGCCCTCAGCAACCTGCTTACTCTATTTGACCTTGCTTTGAATGTGGCAGGGGGCTGGGTTAGATGAACTTCACAGGTCCCTTCCAACCTCAATTATTGCATGATTCTATGATTTTCTGAATAATATTTTTGAGTTTTACTTATTCTTTTCTCTCCAGATTTCTGTTCCCTGCCAATCACTCTGCATACAGTCTTGGCCTGAACCTACATGTTTTAAATTTAGAAAATACACATTTAACCCAGTGTCAGTTTTGCCCAAGGCTCCAAGTGCTATACACAGTTTCCCAATTTTTTTTCTGAATTTTCAAAAGTAGAATGAAAACCCCACAATAAGGCATTCTAAGTGCCTATTTTGGTGTTGCTCTTAAATAGAGAAATTCACTAAAAAACTATGATGAAGCATCTAACATTTTTGACTGATATATTTTGAAGTACAGCTAAGAAAAATTCTGAAGTCCTGGCCTCACAGAACACAATGGCTGAAGTCAAAGCTCTCATCAATTTTGACTCCGTGTGAAATCAACCAAAGAATTATCAAAGCAAATAATCAGATGAGAAAAAAAAAAGTAACCTCCTTCTTCTGGACACCTTTAGGCTGAAGCCAGAAAAGTCTGCATAGGAAAGGTAAATTTCAAGCTCAGTGCAGAGGAAAACAATTAATCAATAAATCTACAATAGGCTCGAATAGAAATCTGAACTTCCAAGTATAATTCAGGAAATTAATCAAGCTTCTAATCCTTATGCTTGTATACTTGGTGAGAAAGAGAGTAATCCTTCTTATAAATATTTTAGGGCAGTTAGTTAGGTTAAGCTTAATTCCTTTTATTAAAGCTAAAAGGAACTCGCTCCTTGGCTTTAAATCTGAACTTTATCCCAACACAAACCATATGGTATGACATAAATCTTCATATGGTAGAATTAAGTTAACACAAGAAATTGTTTTACTTTGTTAGATACATTGAATTCAAGCAAAACCCATACATATAACTAAAATAAAGTGTCATATAATATTGAGATGTCAGCATGTCTTGAATTTCTTGAGTACTACTAATGATCATCATGGAGTATTCGCAAAATTAAGCACCTACTTTATGCTGGAAACCTACACATATGTGCCAGTACCTTTTCTCCACCTAACCCCTCGATCAGAGCTGTGGCATTGTTCATTTTCCTTCTGCATGCTGCAGCATCATTAATTAAGGCCTGCTTCTCCTTCATAGCATTATCATACATGGCTTGTACTTCATCCAGCTCCTTTTGTTTCTCATCCAGCTGAATTTGTGCATTATTCAGTTCCATTTGGGCAGCTGCAAGTCTTCCCTCTTGCAAGGCTAAATTTGTCTACAAACATTTAAAAGTAAAAAGTAGTTACTACCTATTATTTGGCAAGAGCAAATGACATTCATTTAATGGCACATATTGCAATGGATTGGGTACTTTTAAAAAATAGTACATTTAGGATGTCAGCAGTTTTTTTCTTTTTTTTTACTTTTCAACTGGAAATGAGCATAGGCATAACACTGAAGTTATTCAATGCAATCTTAAAATATTTTAATATTTTAAGAATGATCTATAGATCACATAATGATAAATTATTTGAAATCACAATACACTTGAAATAGCTGTGTACTAGATATAACAAGCAATCCACATAATGTTTTCTGTAATTTATTCTCAATGCAAAAGAAAATTAACATTGTCCTCATGGACAATAGTAAAAATAATGGCACCTACTCTTCTCCTCTATTTTCTCATCAATTTCTTCTAAAACAAAAGTACAACAAGCACATTTTTTGCTCCTTTGGAAACTAAAACTCTGGAGACTTTTCTCACATCTCTATATAAACTTGAATGATGTGTTGCCAGTCATTTAAAAGTGGCCTCTTAACTTGACTGTTCCTAACAGGGGAAGAAAAGTATTCTGTGAATTCAGAGCATGTTTCCAAGTATATGTTTGCAAAGGATTAGAGACTGACAAAGTTCTTATGAAATTCACACTTAGAGATAAAGGTTGCTTCCATTTACTCTGAATATTTGAAACACTTGTTTAAATATCATGTATCTTATTTCTATTTTTTCTGCTTTCAGAGTTATGAGGATGGAAACCAAGATTCTGTAAAACCTGTTTTATTACAAATTTGAAACTTAACAAGTTCTGAGAAGAGGATTTAGTGCTACTGTGTCCTGCACCAGGGAAGAGGTAGGGAGGTATGAAAGACAGGCACAGTGCAGTGCTCCTTCTTGATCTTAATAAGAGAGACCCAAAAAAAATGGCTTAAGATAACTGTTCTAAAAAGATCCATAGTAAGAAAAGGAACATTGAGAATGAGTAAATCTTACATCCCTTTAGATGCTGGGCACCCCATGTTCATGCAGCATCAGACAGAGTCTGGATAGGTCTTCCTAAGGCATGCTGTGCAGGGCGGATCCTGCCCATGGAGAGAAAATTCTCTCTTTTGGTCATTCAAGCTATTATAAACACCTCCTATTATTCTGTCTTATGAAAGCAGTACCTTATTAAGCCATCTGCTGTCAGGCCTTTCTTACTGAGATCCAGGAAAAGCCCTGCACCAGGCCTCTCTGTCCTACCTCACCCCTCTCCAGCCTGTCCCATATACAGAGCATACTCTTTATCCTTAAATTCCATGAGGGCTAAAAATGGGAGTAAAACAAAGCTACAACATATTGTTCCACCCCCAGCTGACAAATAGTGAGGTTACATAGGCAACAGGATCCTTGGAGAGTTGGCAAGAACAGCCTAGGCAGGACAGCTGGAAAAATGAAGAACTTACAGCTGGCTGTGTGAATTCAAATTTCATCTTGACATTTACCACAGTTGGATGTGAACCTCAGTGGAAAAGGATGGCCATGTGAATTTCCAACCCATATGAGCAATGATGCCTTGTAAGTATGAAAAACAGACTTCTGTGCAGCAATAAACTAACCACAAAGGTGCAAAAGACTGATAAAACAGACTTCCCAGTTCTTAAAAGCTCTTAAGAGGCTACCAGCTTTGAAGCTGGAGGTACAAAGAAAAAATCATTTCAGATGAGTACGAAGAAAAAGTATATTGTGTTCTAACATGAAAAACACTTACCCCACAATTATATATGCAGGACTTCACAGCATCTCTAGAAAATGACTTGTAATAAGAAATTATTTTATAGACAATTTAACAAAAGTTTCAGCCAATTTTAGCATAATCATAACAAAATTGTAATACATTTTGGTATTAGTTTCATTTGTAGGCTGATTAAACATATGAGATGAATAATGGTTGGTTGCACAACAATGACTGGTAACATAATGGAATGACCGATTTACGTGATTTGCAAAGGCAGAAAGACCACTCGTTTCAGATTACCCTATGAAATCATAACCACTTGCTCTCTCCCTGCCTTTACTTCTAAGCCTATTTTTCAAAACTATATGGGTACAAACACGGTTTTTTGTATTGACATCACTGGCAGGTTGGCTGGCAGCTTCTTCTGCAGAGCTTTGCCATGAAAGCAGGAGGCAAGTTCTGCTGCCAAGGAGAATCTTCTGTACAAGAAGGCTATTATTGCAGGCAGCTTCAAAGATTTCCAGCCAACTACAGGCAGGAAGGAAATGTGTCTCTCAACCACAAAGAACCACTGTGGCCTTTCTAATTTTAGTGGCACTACTATGTGAGCAAGCTTCACACCCTTCATTTCATCGCTCTGAGTCACGCAGCCAAGCAAGGATTCACAGTTTTTTCCAGTTGGATGCAATGCAAGAGTCTGAATAAATGGACTTTATGTGAATGAATCATGAGGATTCAAGATATGAGATCCACATTCTTATCCTCATTCCTGGGAGGAGGACCACGCTAGAACATACCTTGGCTTGCGTGAGAGCAGCAGCTTCAGCCTTGTCTTGCATTGGCATTGTAGGGAACAATATAGAAAATCTTCTCAATATCTGCCCTAGCCAGTGGTTCTACCTGCTATCTGCATGGAGCAATATGGACAAAGAACCTGTGCCAGCATGGGCTTACAGATTGAATTGTTAAGCAGCTATTTTGCCATCTTCTGAGTTACCCTCAGAGAGGACTCAGAAAGTTGGTGAGATGAGCCTGCCCCTTTCAACCTTTCCACATTTCACATAAAACCAGCACAAACAAGCACATAATTACATTCCACAGCTATAGTGTTAAATTAACCATGCCCAGGGCACTTCCCTGGCACTCAGGATAGCTACCTTTTATTAAGCTTTCCCAGCCTCTAAAACAGTATGGCTGCATGCAAACAGTCTCACAGAAACAGCCATTGGATCAAACTAGTTCCTGAAAGGTGCCCAGAGACTGCTGAGAAAATGCTGCTTAGCCAAGACCAAATTTACACTAGGGATCATTCTAAGAATTTAATAGTGCAGATGATCACTTTCCAATGTCTAAAAAAAAAGCCTTAGTACTGTTTAATTTATTAGTATTGACATAGCCATAAATTTCTCATTGATTCATTGCAAACTCAATTTTGCAAAGCACTGAGTATATCTGGCCCTGATCCAAGAAGGCATTTAAATAAAAATGCCTTCTCCAATAAAAATCTCACACAACTTAATGCTATTCTCACTCTTGAATGGAATGCCCAGACCAACCCCAGATCACTTTGAAGAGCAGCCATTGCTCCGTAAATTCAAGAAATGTTACTAGAAGTAGGAGAACACATAAGAAAAAAAAAAAGAATCTGAAACTTTATAGTTGACTACAGGTAAGGAAGATTTGGAGCTCTTCTAGCATCTCTCATTTCAGGAATTTTAGCTTTTCAAGATCACTGTTCTTACAGTCCATTGAGCACTCACTACTGCTGGACCATGCCATTGGATGCTAACAGAATCACAGCAAAAGCCAGGGCTTCTTCATTGCACTGCTATATTCTTCAACTAATGGGTAAATAGCAGGTTCAGAATGACCAGGTTAATCCAGAAGGCTAGTTTACTAGGCAACAACTGGAGAGGAATGGTTAGCGCGGTGCAGAAGATTTATAGGAAAGTAGCACACATGGTGACTACGGCTGGATAAGCAGCTACAGAGCACTGTATTTGCTGTGCAAGCAATATTTGTTTAGACTTTCTACATTTGATTCTAACTAATGATCCTTATGCTGCAGATCACATATATAAAGAATGTAAGTATCCATTTCTAGGAATTAATTTTTGCACACTATATTTACCATAATATAAGTCACTATTAATTAGTTTTTCTCAAGCTGTCCCATTTAAAATAAATGAAGCACTGAGTCTCAATTAAGATGTAATTTAAAAATATATTGGATGGATTTTGCAGGTACTGAAGGGGATTTATCCCATAGAACAGCAGCTAGGATAAAAGAGCTTGATGAATTCATTCAGCAAACCTGCTTTTAGCACTGGATGATTTAGCCTGTGCTAGTACTTTACACAGTTTAATTGCACATTATTTCCAATTATTTTCTTAGCATCATGCCAGTGCTTCATGCAATATCTCCTGCATACTTCAGACACTTCCTCCCCTTGTTGTATTTAGCTTTAAAATATTTGTGATGGTTGCTATACCTGACAATAGGCACCACTTTGCTGAGAAATACATGTTCTAGTTTTTATCGCTGCAGTGTGACAGGAATGTAAATGCTTGAATACAAAGTTAAATTTATACATAATCTTAAGCTATATATATTTAAATAAAAATTGCAAGAGCACTTCTGCAGCTTTCAGAGTTGCATCTGCATATAAAGCCACTATTTCCCCTCGGTCTTGCTCTCTTTTATAGCATTCAATAGCCACATTTCAAATTTTGTTTTCATTACTGAACACCCTATTATTTGAAAAGGAAATTACTACTTATATATCACAGAAATATGGTCTTCTCTATCAGTTTCTTGAATAAAAATCTCATGCTTTCAACAAATTAAAGTTAGATCTGTCTAGGTATGCCAAGAATTTTGAATATGCCATTGACACAGTGGCTTATTTAATAGGAGTCTAAATGTAAGTACAGTGGAAGGATAACTGATTGAATGTATTTCTTCAGAAAAGAGCCATAAAATCCCTTGCAGAAGCAATGGTTATAAATCGCTATTTAAATATTCAAACTCCTATTTTTTTTCAATATACTCATAAATGAAACATTTCCAAGACAATAAAGCTATCTGTAGGAATGCAGACAATGGTAGCTGATCCCTTCTACTGTGGTTCAATGTTACAACAGAATTCTATGCCAGGTAACTACTTACTTTATTATATATACACTCATATGTAGCAGTTTGACAATCCAAAGTTTTCTGAGAGAGCTGAATTCCAGCTAAAATCATTAAAGACTACTTCCGCCCCAAGAACAGTCTCTCCTCTCCCAGATTCTACCAAGACCAAAATGAGTATGCTCCTTCATCATTAGGACTGAAGAGACATTTTCTTGAAACAGTAGTGCCTGGCACAGAGTCCAAGAACAGAGACAGTACTGGTATCTCCCATTTGCAGATAGTCAGGCTCTATAAAGGACCTGTGTACTTAGGTTCCCATCAAAAATTGATTTTGTTCACACAATTAATAACTGTACTACAGGGCAGCAGTGTAAGGGGAAAAAATTGCCAGGACATATTTAACCTTTGTGTGCTTGACTTCACAACAGGATGTGAAGAAAAAAGAATCTCTTGTAACTCATTACCTTTTTTAGCTAAAATAACACAATGCTTTTTCCACTCAACTATAGTCATCCTTCAGAAAAATGGTAATATGAAATACCTTAAGAGGAAGAACTTCTTTATTAATACCATAGAAGTAAGCCATTGCTTGTGTCCATGAGCAAAGACCTGCTACATTTCCACAGACTTTTTTAGCAGTCTCAAAATTATAATCCTCCATATCCAAATAAGGCTCTAAAAGCTCCACAGTTTCTTCTGTAATTGAGTCCTAGTCAAAGAAAAAGGAAAATTAGTTTTTAAATTAATCTTGGAATAACGACTGCTTCACAGAAACATTTTATTTTTCAAAAACATGGTAGAAAGTTTTTTAAAAACATGCTACCACTTCTTACAGAAGAAATGAACAAACCAACACCATTGCTTTTAACTTTCATAAAGGACAGAATAGGGTTTTTTTTTTGTGAACTGGTGTGAAAATAGCTCTTGCTTCCATTGCAACAGATTTAGTTGAGTTTGCATTTAATATCCGTATTTGACCCATAAGATTTACAGACATTACTTGTACTCATAGCTCCATGACAACTTAAGCTGATCTAAGTTACTGGTGTTACAGCAATGTAACTTCTTTCCTCTCCTCCTCAACCAGATGTTCTTGCCCTATCTTTAATACTTTCCCCAATGCTCAGTGAACTAATTTGGAAGCTAGCAGGACAGAAATCTAAGTCAGTAAACTACTGATTAGATTTTGTCCAGGCTAATTCCCTGAACAAGCTCACCATAGTATCCAACAGGCAACAGTGTGAACACAGGGAGTCAAAATATGCAGCTTTAGGAAGGAAAAGGGTGAAACTGCAAGGCACTGACTTCACTTCACTGACACTAGTCCTTTTCTGTAACTGTAAAAGAGATTTCTTTCATCTGTTCACTTCATTATTCTAACCTCAGATTTTTTCCCCCCTTCACAATCTGTTGAGAACATGAAAGCCAGATCTTTGGTGATGGTGGTTAATCTCTAATTATACAAGTGTCAGAAGAAAATGGGATTCATCTCTTTAAGCAATGTAGAAAGTAGAAGAGCTTATACAGGGTAACAATGGTTGCTTAACAATAGTGGCATTAAAAATCTTCCTTTTTTTGGGCAATATACTAATGCCTTCCTTTAGAGGCATTTAAAAATCATCTTCCATTCACACTGCCAAGCAATATACCCTTTTCCTGCCTTTCTGCTATGCAGAAAGGACTGTGTTGCACTTGTCTGATCCCTAGGTACTGTTACAACAAAGACATTCATTACTCCTAAAATCAGATACGGTGATGTTTTCACTATGAGCATCTGCTAAACTGTTAGATTTGCTAAAATATTAAATGTTAAAATAGTGCTGGACAAACATTTTGACTTTTTCATTCTACTCAAAATGATGAGGTAGCAAGCTGGCAAAGGTGAAGCACAGACCAGTCAGCAATGGCCTAAAACTGTCAAGCTTTTCCTTCTAAGTAATGAATTTTAAACCCAAGGAGCTATTTCATCCATTAATACTCCTTGCATAAAAAAATTAGGAAAGAATAAAAATCTCACAAACAAGTAAGCAGTGAAGTCTACTCAGAGCTCCAGACATGATGTACCACCTTCTCATATATACTCAATTTTAGAAACAAGAAATGGGGAAGGAGGACAGCATACGAAGTACCTCATCAGGGGCAGAAATAGTCTAGTGCTCATCACCGCATTCATCAGTATCACTTCTTGGAAGAACTCAGTTCCACAGAGGTTGTTCTAACTCCTC
Organism: Bolborhynchus lineola; assembly: GCA_025448015.1. Lineage (NCBI taxonomy): Eukaryota > Metazoa > Chordata > Aves > Psittaciformes > Psittacidae > Bolborhynchus > Bolborhynchus lineola. Next base: position 12,275 of record JAOEHX010059013.1, read on the forward strand.
TGAGTAAAGTTAAATATGTTGCAAACTACCAGCAGAAACACATATACCATTATTAAGAGCCAAAACTGGAAGCCTCATTAGAGAGAAGCTTGAGTAAGTACATAATTAGTCCCCATTATCTTTAAACTCATTTCCTCTTTCTGTTCAATGAAGATAGCACTTGGAGAAGCGACCACATTGAAAGCCCCATGAAGAGCCTGTCTACAGAGGCAGTACAAGTTTCCACATGGTGCCTAGCCAATATGGCTCACTGGGAGAAATGGCTCCTGCAGATAGTTAGAATCACGGTTTCAGCCTTATGTGCACAACAAAAACATGTTGGTAACTTACAAAAGGCATCAGCAAAATGCACAGCTGAAGCAGATTAAAAAAAAATATCAGTGTACAAATGCAAGTATATGTTGTGCAGTGCTGCAGAAAAACCAGGTTTTGCCAAAACCTGCTTGATCTTCTAGATTTTAAAGTTGGGCCATGATTCTGCCATTCCATATTCCACCTAGGTCCTTTTCTGTTCCAGCTATATGTAACATCTTTTTTTGTCTTCCCCGCAGAGAAATTTCCCTTGTCTCACAGTTCAGTGAATCTTGCTGTAAACAGAGCAAGTTTCTGTCCTGACAGAAATACAAACCTGTGTCTGCTTTTATTTTTCTTATGGTTTATACTAAGGTTCCCAGTTCATTCTGCATTTCACTACTTTTCCAGCAACAGAACCCCAAAACTTCCCAAATCTTTCAGTATTATTCCTGACAGGATGCTAATTTTATTCTGTATTTTCTCTCAGCTCCCCACCAAACTATTCCAGATACAGAGTTCTAAAGCGTGTTATATGCAAGCAGGCCTGGAAGCACTGGGGATGGTGAGTCATTTGAAAAATCAAACCAGTGAGCCCTTTCAAGGCAAATTCCTACTGAGAAACAGGTACTGTCTAAATACAGATAACACTAAGCTTCTCAAGATTTGATCTCATGCTTGAGATATTTCTGTCTGCCAACAAAACTGTGTGGCCCAGGAGAAAGATTACTGAGATAATGAACCATGAAAATAGAGAGGAATACAGTCACAAAGGTATCTACAATTATAGGTAAACAAGCACCTCATCTGCTTCAAACTACCTTTGAGGTAGGAGGCACTTTCACATATCTAGAGGTAGTTATAGTAGTAGTGCCACTATTAGCTTCTTACCTTCTGAAAAGTAAGCAACATGCTAAGAAAACCTGAATTATTCATTAACTTCAGAGCTTCAGTCCACGATGGCTTCACAGAGGGGCGCTCTTGATCAGGGGTTACTGAGTCAATTTTTCTTTGGAATAAAAGTAGCACACAATCCATAATTCGCATTATCAAGTGAGGAGGTTTACCCAGTTTGCGAACAGTTGCAATGTCAGAAGGTTTTATTGTCTGAAAAAAATTAAAAGAAAACAATCCATTTCTTTAAGCAATCACTTGATTGTAGACAAAGATGTTTTTGGGAAGGACTATATATGTAATGAAATTGCTGCAGTTTTGCAGGTCATTCAGAAGCAATGCTGCAGAAAGTCCTTGGTTACCTGACAGTAGATTATGTACTGCCTATCTTACCTCTCCACTGCCTCAGTTTTAACTTTTTTTTCTACAAAGATTAACAGGTCAGCCCTATTTCTTCTTTTTTTTTTTTTTTTTTTCAAGTTAGAAGCAATAAGCCATATTATGCAAATAACAATCATTAACTACATGCATGTTCAGGGTATCTTCAATTCTGACCTGCAGGGCTGCCTCAGCTTCTTCCAGCGCAGGTCTTGCAGCTTCAAGCTTCTCTTCTGCTGCTGCTTTATCAATGGCAATGTCATCCACAATGGCCTGAGCTTTGTCTTTTACCTTTTGCACCTGCATTTTCACCTTTTCAGCAGCTTGGGCTTTCAAAGTTACTTCCAATAAAACTTCATCAGCTTTTTTTGAAGCTACAGCCAAATCTCTCTCCTTCATCACCAACTCTTTGGAGAGCTGATTTACTGAAATCTCAGCTTCCATTAGCTTTGCAAGACCTGTGTTGAACAAATTCCATTTAGAAGAGGAAGACATATTGAGTAAAACCTCAGTGAAGCAATCTGGATATGTAACATAAGTCACTCAGATCCATATTTAGGAACCACACTGAGTGATCACATTTGTTGAACACCAAAATTAAACAGGGGTAATATCCATTTGCTATTTTTTTTTCTTTTTAATGAGTGTCTTCAGGATCTGTCACTTGACCATTCGTTTATTTTCGTATATGTGAGAGGGACACTAAATATTAAACACACATATCAGCATTGTGAATGGCATTCTTAAGAATTATGTGTGAAATTTCAGAAATCTTTAAGACCATAAGAAGTACTAGACTGTATAAAACGAAGAAGGAAGAACCTGGCATCCTGAGCAATGAAAATGAAGACACAAGGAGAAAAGGCTGAGCTTCTAAATTCAACATTATACGAAGGTCCAGATGAGATGGGGGTAAGAGAAGCTAAAGATATTTCAGCAATACAGTTCTCCAAAATTTTTATCAAACAATGAGAAAATCATCCTGAAAAGTTTTAATATGCTTACATATACACCATGCAAATCTTTCTAACCCTCAAAAAAAAAAAGCAGGTATGTTCATTCCAGCCACCCAGTTGCCCACTGCCTGTGCATATAGCTCAGTTCTGCAACTGGCAACAGTGGGAGAAGAAGCAATTTAAGTTTACATTCACTTCCAAACACCAGTAAGTATTGGAAACTGTTTAATTGTTGACTGTGTATGACCTCTTATAATGTATATACTGGAAACTTTATATTTGGTATATAATTGTTTCTTTAAAAAAATTCTTTGGAGGGACTGAATCTGAACTTACCTTCCCTTAGATTTATGTTTAGCATGTTTAAATGTGAAAAAAGAGGATCTCAGTAGTTCCTTGCCATGCATATATATCAAAGCAGGAGTTTCAGGTATTTTAACAGCTAATTAAAACTATTTAAAAACTACTCATCTCAATCTGAAACATTCATAAATTTCATTGAAATAAAACCTCTCCATTTTTTGTAACCACACATGATACAGGTAAAAAAGTCTGCTTTCAAATGAAAGTCAGCTCTCAATTTAAATCCATACTTTCACATTCTTTTACTCAGATTTTTCTCATCTTTTTTTAAATCACACAAGCAAGCAACAAAACATCAAACAGATTTTACAGTACCTGTTCTCATGCGTTCAGACAAACTTCCAACACTGGCAAACTTCTCTTTGTAAATAGCTTTGTAGCCTCCAATGAAGGACAGGTAAGATTTTGGAGTCACAAATGTTCGTCGCCTATATCGTTCAAAGTACTCAACACATTTTTCAGCTACAATATCTTGAAATGTTCCCATGGTGTTAATAACACTCTGTTTCACCTCATCTGTGCACTCAATATGGTAGGAAACTAAAAAATGCTGTGCAACTGCTACAAGAGCATCTTTAGGCCAGCACTGGAACCAGTCCATGGTACAGCCTGAAATCAGACCTGGAAATTTGAGTGCACGAGTTCTGAATTTTTCCCCAACAGGGGAAAAACAAAGAACCACATGCAGATTATTACGAACTCGAGCAAGAAAATAATGATAAAGATTTTCACCAGTGGGAGTACGCCGTGGGTACTCCTTCTTCATTGCCGGTATCAGGTCTTGTGTGATTTCACCTATTTCATCTCGTGCAAAAAGATTTGAGATTTCACCTGAAGCCAAAACATTGTTCATGTATTCAAGAAATGATTCATCTCTGATTTCATTGTCTGTGAATATAAAGACAATGCCTTTTCCTTTTTGCCCAGCAGTGTGGTACAAGATTTTCAGATCATCCAAAAGGTTGCTGGTGGAATATGTTCTGGGAGAGAGAAGGATTAAAGAAAGAGAGAACAAAAATTACAGACCATTTTCAGGAGATATCTATCACCTGGTGTAGCTTCCTTAAAGCAAGAAAAAAATCTACATAAGAAATCAATACCATATCTACAGGTTTCATTTTTTTTAGTTTTTTTGCTTAGACGTTTTCCCAAAGTGAATGATCAGTACCATAAATCACGGGAAAGGAGGTGAAATCAACAGAATAATGTGCTAGAAAAAAAGATGGTAAGAGCAATACTATGTCTATGGTAATTATGATGCTGCTTTGTATCCCTACAGTTTGCAGATGTAAATTCCCTATTAGAACATTATGTTCTAATAAGATCTAGAAGGTTCTAATAAGAATTCTAATTAGCTGTGGGTTAATACTGCTGGATTAAGTTGTCAAGTAGGTTCTAAAACCTATAACCATTACATAAATACAGCTGGATTATCTGTTGAAGATATTGAGAGCAGGTTAAAGGAAATCATTAAGAAACAAGAGAAAAACATAACTGAGGTTTTTATTGTGTTATTTGGTTTAACTGAAATCTAGCCCCAGAAATGATGCTTGAATATTATCACCCTGCTGCAAATGAAGACCAGACTATGACTGGTTCTTTCATTATGCCTCTTATAGCTAGTGCACAAAAGCAAGATTCAGATAAAGTCCACATAAATTCAACTACAGATTTCAGATTATGAAATATAAAATGAAATAATGTAAGGTTAATAAAATGGCAGATTTTTTCCATTATGTTCTCAGCCAATTAAAGGTGAAATTAACAACCTCTTTTCTTTAAAATCAGTTTCTTAATTCCAAGATTCTCTTCAAAGTCATGAGCAATATTTGCATAACCTATTCCTCAGTATTTGAAAACAATACCCTACTTTTCTGTTAAATATGCCATACAGAAAGTCTCCCAGTTCGCTTCCAGCTCCATCTTACCACTGTTTTATATATACCCCCAATGAAAGCAGTGCAGAACTTGTAAAACAATCTAACTCTTCAGTTTGAACGTGTCAGACAAAATTATTACAGCACTGTGTGGTATTCCAATAAGAATATATGAATTGCTGTACTGAGTCAGAAGATAAGTCTATCTAGCTCAGTACTCTTACTGGGAAATGATACTTAGAAAATATGAGCTAACTCGTGTTTTCTGCTCTTCACTGCTCATTTCTTTCTTCCCCCCTCTATATTCATTGCCATTTTACAAGGAATGTTAGAAGGTATATTCATCTTGTCCTCTCAGTTCCATTTATTAACCTGTTGATATTATCTTCCTGCACATCCTCCTGTGGCAATTTACAAATGGTTACTATCCACTTTGTAAATATACACTTCCAGCTACCTGCTTTTAGCTTGTTTCCAGTTAGCTTCTGCAAAAGAACCTTTCTTAAGTGACTGAAATATTTATTTGCCTTGTCAATGCATTTTGAACCTTGCAAGTCTAGGGACTCTATTGTGTGACTCTACACCTTCTTTCCCTCTTATTTTTGTTCCCACTGTTTCTCCTTTCTGCCTCTGGGATACAGGAAGGGGCAGTGATATGTCTTTCTTTCCCTTTCCTTTCATCAGAAACTTCATAATGTTGTTCAAAGACCTGATATATCTCTCTAAGGAAGATTTCTCAGTGTGTTGAGTAGTTTGCAGAATGAAATACACACTGCCAACTCTTGGGACTTACTCCTGTAAACCCCATGTCGAAAAAGAAACAGATGGAAGGTAGTAGCTACAGTCACTGCAGATTTCTACAAATTACTAAGTTCCAGCACTATGAACTATTGTCATTGATAGTAATTGCAATTAATAATACAATCTGGGCACATAAACATCTATAGAAAAAGTTACTATTTGCCCTGGCCATCAGCATTTGCCTACTACGTAGAATATAGCAGCAGATTATTCCATATTATCTTTAGTGCAACATGGTATTTTAGTGGGATATCACACATGTGCATTGCAAACTCAAAATGCTGAAGGAAAGACCGATTTCTTGTTAGTAGCATAAAGGCAGCAAAACAAAGACCCAGTATCTGTCATCTATAGACTGTGTATTTGCACACATGCCTTTGATCAAAAATATACTTTACTATGAGGGATAAAGTATTTCTCAGGTTTGCATTGAAGTTGATTGTGAGACATTAATTTCTGTGGTAAATTAAGAAGCAAATGTCTACACACACTGCACTGTGTTACCTTGTTAAAGTAATCTGAAAGCTCTCATATCCAGCTATGTATGATGCTAATCTGGTCAGACTCTGTTTTCCAGATCCACCCACACCCACCAACAATGCATTTCCCTGGGGAGTACGAATAATCCGTGATATTTTAATCAAATGGATGATTGCATCCTGTATATTGAGAGAAAAAGAGATGAAAAGATGTAAAAATAATATAATGTATATTCAACCAGAATCACATCACCAAGCAACAGTGTCTCAGCAGCTAGTTGACTTCTCTGGAGACTATGACAAAGAACTGCATCCTGTACTCACCAAAATCAACAAGAGATATTTTTCTGACTTCAGTGGGCAGCTGGGATAGCCCAAGAGAAATGCTTTTTATCAAGCTCATATGAAGAAATGTCATATGCAGTCTTTGTACTCAGCAGAGCTGAGGGCATGGCCCTTAAGGGGACAGGAGGAAGAGTAGAAAGGACGTGGATTAATACCCTTCACCAGCCTTTTAGCTGAGATATTTACAGACTCTCTAAGTAGGCTGCCAAAAGTAAAATACAAGTACACTATAGATATTTCTTATTCAACTGCTGTATTTACCTTCGAGCAAGAATTAATCTGAAATGCCCTAAAATCTAACAAACCACACAGTCAAAAGCAGAAGAAAACATCATGCATCAACAGACCTTTGAGAAAGAAGTAACTCAGAGATGCAAGATGACATTTGCAATGTGCACCATAGAAAGAAATGAGTTCTGTTCTGCATTATGTAAAGCAGGAGAAAGAAAAGATGGGGAACTGCAAAGAGATGGAATAATTTGTGGTAGTGAAGGCAGCTGGGAGACAGAAGCATGGCTTTATAGACTTTACTTGTAAGGCTTGGATACAGAGGCAGTCATTCTGAGCTATCTCCAAAATAATCTGATAGAAACATACAAGATCCATGTATCAGGAAGTGCAAAAGACCAGGCACTTTCTGTATTAGTATAATTACAGACACTAATACCTTGAAAAATACTAAATCCATCTTTGATCCTCTGATGGTTTCATTGTACTGTTGCATGAACATCTGTAATCTTTCAGCCAAATAATCCAAGGATGGGATAGGCTCGTAAATTTTAGGAGCCTTCAACTCTGCATCATCAGGTTCATCTCCAATAGCTTCTGGGACATCACGTAAAAAATCCACAAAGTATAATTCTGTGGAATTATCTTCAAACAGGTTTTCACCATGTTCTGCAGAAGCAATCTATAAAAATACATAAAGGATTGCTTTAATAATGGAACACTTCATTGGCCTTTTTCTGTGGCAAATACTGGAACACTATTTGCCTACCTTTCTCATCATATCTTCAAACCAGTCTTTATCGCTTTGGCTGATGAACCTGTCTGAAATAACACGTCTGCATTCATGCTGGAACAAGGCTATCAAAACACTGATGCTCTGGCAGACTTCAGAAGTAACTGTAAGTATTCCTTGCCAAATACGACTGAGGTCTCGTAAATTGAAGATGTAATGAAATTTAGCTGGAGTTGGTAACATCTACAAAATAATGTCATAAGATACATTCAAATAGCTATTAAATAAAAATATTTTCTATATAGGATTAACTGAATATGGAATTTTTCACAAACTTCAAAATCAATATTGCATTAAAGCAGAAATACATGCTTAAGAAATACATGTTTAAGAGGTAGCAGTGAAAATGAAGAAATGACAGTAGCAATGGCCAGCTTTTTAACTTCACATAGATTTCACATGAGTTTCTTCGAATGTTACAAGTCCCAGAAACATGCACTGAAGGGTAGCCAAGACAGGTAAGTTAATGATGGCATTGAAGGCCACAGTAAAAATGCCAGCATTGCTTAACCTGCGATATTGCTCTTGCCCTTTCTTCCAGATAATTTCTGTCACTCTCTTTTGTCCTTTCCAAGGACATATGATGAAAGGCTGATGAAGAAAAGGAAAAATAGACAAGGAAAAGCAAAGGAGCAGAAAAATGAGAAAAGAGGATTTGAAAAACTTAACAAAAGCTATGTTTTTTCTATAGGCAGTTGATTAGCGGTAACAAACACCATTTATGTTGAATGTGCTGACCAATAGTTTCAACAGAACTCTATTTCTCAATGCAAGCCAATTTTATGTCTACAGTTGAGTTATCTGGAAACTTCTGTCCGACATTTTCTGGACTAGAAAGTATAATTTACCAAATCCCTGCCTATCCTTATCTTTATACTACTCTCCTCCATTTTTTTTTTTTTTTTTCATTAGAATATCAAATTTGGAAAAAACCCTGATATTTGGATTCAATTTTACTCTTAAATTTTAGAGTTTCATTCTACACATGGATTTTATTTTCTATGTCAAAGCAACATTTACTTAGGAATTGCAGTTAAATGTTTGTACAATCTGTTCTGTTTGAAACAGAAGAAGAAAATATTTAGAATTTGCAAAATAACAGATCTCGTTTGTTTTGAACTGATTCCCTCTACACCAAATTTGACATCTTTAATTCAGTTCTTTAAACCTGCTCACAATCCTGAATGTCTTTACAGAAAATTCCTTTCTGATTTTAATTTATGCTTATGCCTTTGACATTTTCTCAACCAGAAGACCTCTAATCTTCCTTTAGCTATCCTTACTATATTATAGTCATATCATGTAATTCTTATATTAGCTGTAGAAGGCACTGCATATGATTGCTTTTAGATAGCTAGGTGCTGATAGCAATGAATTCAGAACAGCAGTCAGTAGTTACACATCCAGGCCACCACTTCACAATATGAAGTATGAGTACACATGACAGTACCAAAGACCTGGGTCTTGTTGCTTTGCCATGGTACAGATGTTTCAAAGGGTTAACATATATATTTTTACCTTTGCTTTTGTTGTTTGCCAAACCTTTCGAGTGGTAGAAACTAAAGCTGAAGCCAGTTTACATATTTCTGCAGGGAAACCTCGTTGTACACAGAAATAACCTTCAGCCATTGTTTGAAATATCTTGTCAATGGAAAAACTAGAAGGCAATGTGCAGTTGTAGATGGTGAACTGGCGTTTAAGGCGCTGTGGGATATCGTTCCGTCCTCCCCCAGGGTGAATCATAGCAGCTACAAACTGGATATCAACCACATTTGTGAATTCTCCTGGCTTCTCCAAACTGTAGAAACCTTTCTGTTCCATCAGCTGTCTTACAATCTCATTGGTGATCTAGTTATCGCCAAAAATAAGAAGAAACGGAGCAGTTAAGTGTTTCAGGTTTCAACTTAAAAACTTAAAAAAACTTCAAAGGTGAAAGAGGAAATTTCAAATATAATAAATTAGACAGAAGGAAAGACATCTCTTATCTTTCTTAATTTCAGGTATTTTGCTGAATATTTCAGCAATATATAAAGACATGCCACATAGTACCAAGCACTCTTATGCAGTGGGTTAGCTGCATGCAAGCTTTATTTGTTAAGAACTTGTAGGCATAAGGTCAGGCAGGCAACTGGATTTCCATAATATCAATCTAAGAAAATTCAGCACTTTAAACTTTTGAGCCAGACTATATATTCAGATTGACACAGGCACTTAGTGGCAAAGAATGGTTAGTTTAGCACAAAGTATAGTCACTTGTACAGTGGCAGTGAGAGAACCGGATTACAGAGCTATACTGGGAACAGGAAAATTACTTTTTCTCAGCAGTAATTTTTTTGAATTTAAGTCAGATTTTATAGGACTATAAATATTCATTCACCAAGACATCTTGCTAGCCTTGGAAGTCAACTGTGATGTTAGATTTCACCTAACAATAACTGTACTTTAAAGTCCAGAGCAGATGGAAGAAGGAAAGAGTCTCGGATTGCTTCTTGTATTTGCATGTTTCCTTTCCCAGACTGCTTCTTAGTACAGCTAGTTTGGAAATTCTGCAAGATCTGTATGTAACCAAAATAAAAGGCCTAAAAGCTACAATGATTGCACCACATGGCTTGATGCTGACCCTAATCTTTTGGGACTGACAGCTTATTACTCTTGGCAAAAACTGGCTTATGGAAATTGCTTTGAGTAGGCATATTTTCTCCAGTCCATATTATGATACCTTTTCCCTAATTTTTCCTATTTTTGCAGCCTACAGATCAGTATTTCCATCAGCAGCAATTGTAAGACCATCAATTCCTAAATGTTAACATTTTCCTTTTACCTGATCTCCCCATTCATTAATTACAGGCATGTTGATATCATCAATAAAGACTGTCATTTTCTTCCCTGCCGGAGGACCATATGTTGTGCCCATTCTTTTATCTACGTAACTTTCTATGCTCCTTTGGAACATATTTGGCAGAGTTGCAGAAGAAAAGTTTAGGCATTTGGTCAAGTGAACATCAGGATCATACTTGCTTGTGTACTCCTGCAAGACAGACTCATTTTAAGTAAAGTGCAACAGTAACCCAGATTAACTCTGTCAAAATGAGACAGATACTCAGCCGCCCTGTAAAAAACCAGCCATCTACAAAATCTCAGTCCTGCTATTAACTTCAAAATGTCAAAAAGCAGCTTATTTAAGATAAATATACCATCTCTGACCTGAAATTCAACCAAAGTCTCAGTTAATGTCTTGCATTAAGTTTCTAAGTATTAAAATTTACAAGCTTTTAACAGACTTTGGTAAGTGTTACAGGAAGTAGACATGACAGCTCAAGATGCAAATGAATTTTGCATTAGCAATTGTCAGTTTTTTCCAAATTCAGGCTGTTAGTGATGATCTATTACAGCAGTCTTCAAGGAACAAATGAAAAAACAAGTCCTTTCTCACATTAGCTCTACAGCCATATCTTATAACAAAAATAGTGTGCAGGAATTGTAGCGCAAAATTAAACCCAGCTACATCGCATTTACTGACAGTTCTCCTCTCTTAATGAAGAAAGGAATCCTTGGGTTTTATGAATGTGTACAATTCCCACAGCTGATGAGGATCGCCTAAAGAAACAAAGTTCCACTTTTTGTATTTAGTGAGGTTTTATAATAGCACCAGAAAGAAAAAGATGCAACCCTGCAGTCACAGTATATACACAGCATGGTAAATGTTTTGTTTGGAAAGAGTCCTAGGATATAAAAATAGTACTAGAAATTAAGTTTTGGTTCTTCTACAATGACTGGAAAAATAAATATAATTTAAATTCTTATCTTTATAATAGGATTGACTAGAAATGTTCCTATTTTGGTACCTCATAAAAATAAACCTATATAACTGCTGATTAAGTAATCTAAAAACCACTCCAGTGAGACATATACTCTGTGTGGCAACAGAAAGGAAGATACAGCTAAGCCACCTCAAAATACTGTTATTAATATTGTTAAACTGTTAATTTTGTTGATATAATGATCTCAGTTTAAGAAAAGGTACCCCTCAGAAACAGGCTTTTCTCAGACATCACACATGGGATGTACACGCAGTAGTCTTGTACTTGGTGAGTACTCTTGACAGCTGATGGGTTGACAGCGGCTGGGTGGCATTGCAGCTGGCCAAGGCCAACTCGCCACAACTACAAATATGCAACCATTCAGAAAATACACTCGTGTTTTATTCATGATGGCATTTCAGAATCTTTACATGGTAACAATAATATTCCACAGTACATAAGTGAGAACTGTCTTTGAAAAACAAGAGGTTATTTAACGAGATTATTTTTGTTAGTTAAACTGTCAGAGGAGTTTCAACTCCACCACAACAGTTTCACATTATAATATAGATTTTTTTTGCAATTCATGAATTAATAGTACAGAGTAAAGGCCTTAACACTCCGTTATAAATTCTTTATTTTGACATATACTGATGCCTGACTCAGTGTTGAACATTACTTCAGATTAATTCAGATTACAACCAGGGGTATTCTATATTAAAAGATTTTTATTTTTCATCAAACCAGCTGCTTAAATCCGGAAATTTCTTTTCTACAACAAGTAGTAAAATAAAATTCTGTAGAAGGTGAAAGCAGAAATGGAATGGTTGTGAAGGCAACTAACTTTCAATCCTAACTTTAAATGAGGTCAAATGTCTGCTGACATTACACTCCCTTGTGTAAAGAACATACTCAGTTCTATAGAATTGACTTGGGGTAAGCAACTCCTAAGAATCAACTCCAATTATTTTTAGGGACAGGAATGGCAGCTGAAGGCTGCAGGTTGCCAGTATCTGGCCAAAATCCAGTATGCAGAATATCAAGACCACCACCCAGACCCCGCCTTTTCACTCTGCTAAAATAGTTCTCCAGCTCGTGCCAAGAACAGAAGTTGACATTACACCGGCATGCATATTGGCATCAACAGCTACGCTGAAAAAGTAGTATTAATGGCTGCTGGCATTGGTACAACTTGTTTGATGTCAGGGCTTAGAAAGAACATGGCCAGAGGACTCAAAATGGCTCCAGATTTTAAGAAAGCCAAAGGTCAATTTAGGACAGTGTTTTTCAGTTATTTTCAATTTCCAGGCCCCTACAAATCCAGTAGAGGTACAGATGCCTGTATAGCAAATTCACCATCCCAACAGTAGATCAGTTTTATTAGCTGCCTCCCATGACCAAAGAGTCTCCTGGAAATCACAGACACTATGCTGAAGACCATTACACTTGCATTTTTTCAAATAAGGGATGCCAGTTTTGGTACAACATCTGAGTTTGTTCAGCCTTTCACTTACTGACTCTTCTGTAGTAAATTACTTATTTTTTAAGTGTCATATGATTAACCTGCACCACTTTAGAATATGGAAAACATGTATTTGTTAATTTAATAGCAATCCTGTTATTACTTTCTTCTATAGAAAGAACAATATGTCATGTCCAGTGAAGATATTAGAAGAACAGATAATAAACACTAAATTAATCCTCTGAAAAATCAGTCTGCGTAAAGAAGTTCTTAATTTCTCTTCAGTTTGGCTTGAGAAGAATGTCTCTGCAAGAAGGGCATGCAAAAGATCAGTTCACACATGGCACCACTTAAAAAGCATGCGTGCGGAAGGATCAATATTTTCTAAGCTTCTCAAAAGAAAAGAAAGAGCATTTATCACATGGCCTTGTCACCATGGTTAGCAAAGTGTAAAAGAACCCTTTATACTAAATTATAGATACTTACGGTGTTTGCTTGTAGGCCATGTGACTAGTGGCAAAACACCTCAGTAAGAATGCTGGTGTGTAACGTGAAGATAAAACAAATTACTCTTGCACTTCAATTTAACATTTGTGCCAATGTCAATGATTGCAATACTCTCACACAAACCTATTACATGTTTTCCCATTCCACCTACCTTAATCATAACTGTTTTTGCTGTTCCCTGTTCCCCAATTAGCAGAACAGCTTTTCCTTGCCTCATGATAGTCTGCATTAGAAAGTCTGTTCGGACACTGTCTACATTTGGAACTAGAATGGAAGTATATTCTGGTACTGAATCTTTAGGATAAATATATTCAGGGACCTGCATAAGAAAGACACAGAAAAAGTTTGAGAATTTCTACCTGCCCACACAATCATTTTGCATCAGAACACAAAAACAAATGTACTTCATAAAATGCACATTAGCAAAATTTTTTTCCTGAAGGCCAAGCACCCATTTATAATCAATCAGACAGTACCTGACCAAGCTTTTCTAAAAGGTTGTTAGACTAATGGGATATTTTCACTCCACTCTTCTCCATTATGTGAAGAAAACTTTGACTTGCTGGTAGTTCTCAAACAAGACAATAGACAAAGCTAACTCCTGTTTTGATTCCAAAGCTATTCAAATGCAGGCTCCTATGCCCCACCACAGATATTTATGGCAAAAAAAAAAAAAACCCAAACCTCTCAAAAGATAAACTCTTGAGCATTTGGTAAGGACAACCTTCCTAACCAAATTACACATGGGTTTAAATAATAAAATAATATGCCTCTTACCAAATACATCTTTCTTGTGTACTCATTAAGAAAGCTTAGCATGTCGCAGTATACGAACCTTCTTTGCCCAGTGCTCCCACTGGCCACAGGCATTAACAACGAATTCAAACATGGTTTCTTCTCCATTCACAGCAGGAAGTTCTTTCACTGCAGAGTGCTTCCGTAGGAACACCTCCATTTTCAGCCTGTCATCCCGTTCCAGAAGAGCTCCAGCTGACCACATTACAGCAAAAATGAACAAGCGAGCAATATGTTCCTCGCTGAGCTGCTTCTCATCTCGGTCGGACAATAAACCCTGCAAAGCAGGTGCAATATGTAGCTACTGCCCTCCTAGAACAACCTTCCAAAACAAGTAACAGCATGAGTGAGAGAAAAATTGAATGTCATATCTACCTGTAGGAGGTCAATAGCTTGTTTGATGTACATACATTCTAAAATTGGCATTTTTGGTGTCACAGCAGAGAAAACAAAATCTATCACATCCTGGAAAAGAAGAAAAAAAAACCCAAACCACAATTCAACAGATGTTTTTACCACTTTCAGTGGGATGATTTATTCTTAGATGAGGCAAATTTCTTAATTTCAAATATATTCTAAAATTTACTCCAAACAAAATTTCCCCCCATTTCTGGGATTATAAATATTCAGACTTGGAGCATGAAATATTGCTAACAAGAACCCATCCTCCTGAATTCCATCTTATTAAGAGTAGTGGGTAACAGATGCAACAAAGATATACATTATGATAAAAAACTCATGTTAGCACCTTAATCTAGATCAGGGCTCATGGATACATAGTGTGAGAAAGAAAACAGTCTGAGCATATATAAGAGAAGGGAGGGTTAGAAAACATTCCTTTTTGTGCTATTTCTTGTTGCCTAGCAAAAGTGACTTCATTTCTGTGTGGAGTTTTTTTGTGGCTTTCCCTCTAAAATGCCTGGTTTGCCGCCAACCATGCACAAGGTGCTCAAGTGACTGAGAAGGTTGTGAGTACCACAAGGAATGGGTAGAAGTGAGGCACTATAAGCAGTCTGGGAGATTCAAGTCTAAAGACCCTTAAATTTTGGACTTAAATCTCTCTGAGATTCAGTTTCTTCATCTGTAAAATGGACCAGATGTCTCACAGGGCACTACAAATCATTTAATAATTGATTTGACCCAGAATAAAGATATTTCATAAGTCAAAGCAGTCTGTATTTCAAGAGCCTAATTTTCACCAGATTGAGTTTCATGGTACTTAGGATTACAGTGAGGGATGTATAATTCTTGTTCTCTCCATTTATTTAAAAAAAAAAAAAAATCAGGCCTATATATGATATTTTATTATTATGGTAAATATTACTGTAATTATTTTATTAATGCTATTTTTAAAAGAACATGTGGCTGAAGAAGGATGTAAAATCAAGATACCAATTAGTATTAACTACTTCTTAAGGTATTTTGTTTGGACTGGGATTCTGGAGAAATTAGTTGGGCCATGACAAATATACATTCCCAATATGCACTTAGCAATTCTTCAATTTAGCATCATATATCCCATGAAAAAGGGTAGCTATAGGTTAGATATGAGGAAAAAGTTCTTCATTATGAGGGTGATGAGACACTGGCACAGGTTGCCCAGAAAAGATGTGGATGCCCCATCCTTGGAAGTGTTCAAGGTCAGGTTAGGTGGGAATTTGAGCAACCTTATCTAGTGGAAGGTGCTCCTGCCCATGGCAGAGGATTGGAACGAGATGATTTTTAAGGTCCCTTCATATCCAAACCATTCTATGATAAATTCTGAAGAACTTGGATCAGGAATTTGCTACCCCTTACAAGAAGACTGCAAAATAAAGTCAGATGGTAAAAAGTCATTTGAGAAAACACCTTTTTGCACAGTGTGCAGTCACTGTGGAATGCACTGGACTGTAGAATGCTGGTCTTGATTTTAAAAGTTTGATGTTAGCATTAGA
>JAOEHX010059013.1:28277-42911 GCA_025448015.1 Bolborhynchus lineola
CTCTGTGGAATGAACTGGACTGTAGAATGCAATTTAGGACAAGAAGTTGGTAGCATACTAAAAAGGTCTAGACAACCACAAGAACAAATAAATCCAAGGTTATTAATATTTGTACTATTAATTTGAACATCAGCATTTAAATATTAAAGGTAAGAAACTCTTTGGATTATATATTCAACTCTACACTCCAGAGCCAATAGCAGCCTTTATTAAAATAAGATTAGGGTGTAATTTAATTTGGAGAGAGCAAAAAGTCACATTTGACTTATACACTGCTAGTTTTAGGACTTCCCTGAAGTCTCCAGAATTGGTCAAGAAGGGATCCAGCCAGTAGATTTTGTTAAAAAAAAAAAAAAAAAAAAAAAAAAGTTATTTGAAACTTACTAGATTTAAAAAAAAAAAAAAAATATATATAAACATGCTGAAACTTTTGTTGCTCACATAACATCTATCACTGGTTTGAGCTTCCTACGTTGCAGGCAAACTAAGTAACACCACTCAGGTAATTATTTCAATTATTTTGTTCTTTGAAACTCTCAGATAATTACTTCCATCAGCAAAGCAGTTCTGTTGCTCACAGGTAGCAGCATCATTCACAGACAAAAAATTGGCAGTTGAGCTTCTAAAAAGAGAGTGGAGACTTCATATGGGGATGAGAGCTTACTTGAAATCGCTCCTAACCACAAAACGCTGCTAAGAACTGCGAAAGAGAAGGCAAAAGTGCAGCCCTTCAGTCACTGTTTTTAAAAACTCCTGTGGAAATAGAAAGGACTCAAAGATAGTCCCAATTCAAAATAAGGTTGTTTTTGGGGGGTTGTTTTGTGTGGTGGGGTGGTGGTGGTGGTTCGGGTTTTTCTTTTTTTTTAGTTTATCCTCATTTTTTGGACTACCTCCTGTCTTTCATATGAAGACTAATGGCTTACATTGTAATTTATAATACACATGGAAAGAATAAATATATTCTTTCCACTGATTCACAAACATTATTCTTTGGTGCTTCCCCCTACATTACTGCTACTTGCTGTACCTTCATTAATAATGATTTTATCCAATACGCAAACTTTCAGTGACAAATACTTTTGATTAGCAAAAATGAGGAGTGTTTCTTGTAAGCAGATTGTAATTGTTATAGCAGTTGTCTTACATCTGTCTTGTTTGAATTTAGGTTTATTTCAAAAGGTCTCTATAGGTACACTTACTGATTGCTCTTATTTAATATAGCTCCATCTTTAGGTTAATCTTTATTTTCTTCTAAAGATGAGACATTTGTAAGCTGCTCACAATCATGCTTTTCCTAATACTAGCATCAAATTCAGCATGATCTGTATTTGGGGTTTGACTGCTGTTGATTCCTCTTATTTCACAAATTTTCTTTTAGAATTCACCCTTTTTTTTTTTTTTATATGGGGGATTTGTCTGAATACACAAGTAGTGTAACCCTCATCTGTAAAATCACTATTATCGCTTCTATTATTTGAGAAGCAAAGACAGCACATAAAAGTGAAAGAAAACTGACAGCGTGACAGCTTTCATTTACATTTTGATAGTTGCAAATCCAGCCTTCAGCACAGAAGTAACTTCATATTTCACTGCATTTTCATCTATCAGTCTAACAAAATAAGTATTTTTCTGGACTTTATTGCTATTGCTTCAGGCTTGGGTATTTTAAATGTTGCTATTATGTTTTCAGAGCAAGTTGTAGCATAAAATATAAATAGAATTGTGGCAAAAAAGCAGTGAATTGATCCACATGTACATTACTTTAGAAGCACATTTCAGAATTCATTATCAGAATTGTTTCTCTTGCTGCTGCAGTAAATACTATGTCATATCATTATGCTTTGGAAATAGAACAAAATGAATAGCTTGTTAAACATTGCTCTTAAACTAAATGGGCACTGAAATGAAACAAATCTGCAAAAAGACATTTGCTAACATTCAAGGCATTCCAACATTATATTCACCATTGCTTTTATCATGATTTATAAATAAACTTTCTGAAATATCACTCAAAGCTCAATAAAAACTGCATTTTTAAAATCCAACAGCAATGAAAAATATTACAGGAGAAACCCCTGTGAATTCAACACCAATTCTACAAGTTACCTGTGAAGAGTGAACGAGTGGGAAAGCAAATTACATGAGGAAGTTGCATTTGTTCCACAAATGTTGGCAAAATCAGAAGATAACGCTGAAAGATTGCAAAGCAATAACTTTCTTTTTAAAATTCCAAATTAATAAATGAGAATTTCAATGGAATTGAAAAAAATATACTACTGAGATTATGCTTTTAGACCTGTTATTGAGTACAACCACCCATAATATTAATGAAACCTCCTTAATGATTCAGTGTGGTAAAGCTACATGGATGGGAAAAAACATTTGGAATTCTTCCTTTGGATATACTGATTGAACACAGTTTAGTCAGAGAACGTATCAAAGAGATGCCATCTCAAAAATCTCCCTTGGAACAGAATCATGGATTGTCAAATCGGGGGAGACCATTATAGCCACCTATACTCACCTACACTGAGCTTCAAAATACCACAGAGCACAGAAATACCCTAAATTAAAATATTTTAAAAACAATTAATGGACCAAATGCAACCAAAGTATCTAAGATTTCACCAGAGTGAATCTAGCTTAAATTATTTCTGAATTTACTTCTTTACATTTAAAACAAACAAGGAAGTTTACCCACTCCCTTAACGCATCCTAAAAAGAATTAAAATTGCAGTAACAATTACAAGCAAAGAGAGTATCTGTGTTTTGCCAACATACATTATAAAATAATCACAGATCTAACAATTCATTGCCAACTAGCCTATGCAGACAAAACAAAGCATCCAATTTATTTATCTGTTATATTTTCACCCATTCATTAATGTTAAAGATAATTTTTCTCTCCCTTTCTCCTTCTTTGTTTGGTTTGTTGTTTTTTTTTTTTCTTAATCCTTCATCCTTATTTTATTGTACAAAGAAAGAGAAGTAAATAATTGAAAAAGCACTTAGGAAGAAAGAATGCTTCATTAGATAAAGAATAAGAAATGCAACTTCTGTTCTTGTCTGAAGTGGCTGAATTAAGTACCTGAAATACAGCATTAAAGCAATTCCACAGGACATCAGAGTATGTAATTGGTAGTGTTTGCAGCCAAGCTCTTAAAATAGGCTTCCAATCTAAGACCGAAGAACTCATGAAGACCATCCCATTACGAGAAACTGTTGCAGGAGAGGCATTGTCAATGTTGTGAGGTTCAAAAATAATTTTGCAATTGGGGGACATTGGAATTCGATCTCCATTGGCCAAAGTAAGAGTCTTATTATCATCCAGAACAGAGTTCAGATTTTCAATCCATATTGCATCAACAGGTCCATCCAAAACTATCCAGATATGCTCACCCTAAAATAAGGAGACACACACACACATGCAACTTTACATACATCCCATTAAGTGACCAAAAATGCACACTTACTGAATCTCACGGAACACACTGATGGATATAACTAATGAGTCATAATTTTATGCTGATTAGCTCAATTTTTATAATTTGCTCAGTGATTTTAATCCTTCTTTTGTTATCCTGTGCCACATCAAAAAGGATATTAAGGAATAGTGACAGCAATTAATTTGCACTGTTATAAGCTTAAAGCTGTCCTTTTCTTTTACAAAAGTACATCAACCAGTGCAGAATCAGAGTGGAAGAAAACACATCCCATTAAATACAGTCACAGACATTTACTTCCTGTGGGATGTTACGTAGGTATTTCATGTAAGGCTCCCCATTTTCCTAGTGAGGACAGAATGAAACTTGACAAGATTTGAGTGTTATTATGATTCTATGAAACATCATCATCTGCTGGTTTGATAAGAGAACTGGGAAATGCCTATATGGATTTCTTACCAAAGCCTCTTACATTCTGATATAATGTTTATATTCTATTATGTTCTATTTATATTAAATAGAGATATAGTGACATATAGTGTCAATGACATAAAACCAGACAGGATAAAATCGACTTTCCTCTCCTTATGTCAAAACATGAACATTTCTTGCTTTTGTGTTCAAATGGTAGGACTACCTGTTTATAGAACAGAGCAAAGCCCTTAAAATATTTTCCAATTCTGGAACCTGAAGTGCTTGGGAAGCCTTGTGTTCTCTGGCACACACACATAATTCTGACTCTTGCGTACACTGAGCTAGTCAAACACAAACTACAACTAACAATTACTTTCCCATTTGATTTTTATAATGGAAGATCTTTCACACAGATGACAGGTAATGAGACCTTATGGAAACAGTATTAAATGTCCTTATTAACTATCATGGTGCATTATCCATTACCTTCTTTGCTTTTAAAGTTTTTCTCCATAATGTAGAGAAAATACCATCTGTCCAGTCATTTGTAGCAACATCAAGGGTACCAAACATCTGGGAAGCTGTGATTGCCTTTGGATTCATTCTCATCTCTTTATGAGGCGCACCACAATCTGTCATTGCTTTCATCAAAATATTAATGCATTTCGTCTTTCCTGCACCAGTTGGACCTAAAGTCATCATTCCTTAAAACAATATAAACATGGTTTAAAATTAAATGTCAAAATGTCATGCCACTATTTAATGGTTCATTGCATCAATGATCTTTATATTATTTTTATCAAAAGCCAATACAAAAAAAAAAAAAAAAAGTTTCTCACTCCACTTAATGTTGACTGGAATGGAATTAAAAATATTATTAAAAGGCCTCTGTGACATCTGCTCTATTATGACAGTCAAGCCTATGTGGCTTTGTATCCTCCCTCAGGCAGTTCTCTTCCTTTTTCTAATGGGAAAATACAACTGCCTTTTTATGTTTGCATGCAATGACATTGACATGACTAGTGGCAAACAAAACCAGTAATTTCTAAATGTATTTAATGAGAATGAGTAGTTCCCAATGATATAAAAAAATTGAGTGTATCTTTCTGAAATAAAAATAACAAAAATACTTACTTGCATCCATCCATGCTGACATTTTAATGTATCTTTCTTACAAAAAAAACGGTTAACAGCAACCACACTTTTAATTTCATTACTGTATACACATACTGCCTAAGGAAAAGAAGCCATGTCTTCAACAATAATTTGAGCCTACAGTTGATCCTTTTTAGCTATATTTTCTAAATTACCTACTCAAGAGGCCAAGAGTCTGTCCAAAAGCAGATGGGACATTCAAACAAACCTCTAAAGTCATCTAAGGGAGGCAGGTAACTCATATTACCCATAAAGTGGACTGGACAGCATAATACTTATTTGGCTTTGAAAACCTCTTAAACAAAAGTATGGAACAAACAATCATAAATACATGTTACAAACCTAATCCAGAATAATGCAGACTGCTTGACATTTTCTCTAAAACTAAAGGGAGCTGACTGTTCCCAAAAACATTTGAGCACCCAGACAGTCACTTAATCATGCAGTATGTTATGTCTGGAGAGATCTAATCCAAGCTCCTCATCGTAATGGATTGCTGGTTTCAAATGCAGTTAGACCAAAACTGCTATGCAAAAGAGATTTCAGGATCCATGCACTGAATCTCCATGCACATGTATGCCTGTGTGCATGAGCACTTCATTTGCACATATTACCTCTATTTTAATCAAGAGAAGTCATGCAGATTTTTACTGATTACTTGAAATCCCATGGTAGCCTCTCCATAAATCCAATGGTCCATGAGTAGGACAAATGCAAGTCAGGAAAACAGAATATTTTCCCCTCCATGCAATAACTTGTGTCATAGAAAGACCCTGAGCATCCAAGTATTAGACTAATTGGAGCTGCATAACCCCTGGGAATAGAAGCAGTGGGTGGAGAGAAGAAACATCTAAGCAGAATGCTATAGTGAATCCTGAAAATTTTGGGAGAACAGTGGTCTGTGGTGTCTCACACACCAAACAGCTTCTTCTAACAAAAGGCACATTAAATCATGACTGAATCATTAGAACTTTCATTGCTTCTATAAAAATATAGGTGTTACGAATTGATATGGAACACTGAACCCAGCAATCTGGATGTAAATTAGGTCAGCACATCATTAATCAGTTCTTTGGTTTATCAAAACTAACTAGGTAGTTGAGGCTTTAATGTCTCAGAACATGTGTGGCAAATGAGTATTTCCTTTTATTTGTTCCATTAGTTTAAGCTTACTATTCTTTTATTATGACATGAAAAGGGACAATAAAAAGGACGTAATCTTCATAAAACTTTTCTCCTCTAGTTACATTTACCTTATATATTCTCCTTCGTATACTAAAAAATCCTTAGTTGTTAGAGGTTAGGGGTTGGGGAACGTTTCAAAGTAGTGGTATTTTTTTCCACTCAGCTATGAAATGTAAATCTGGGCTTACTACTATTTTTGGCACCTGTTCTAGGACAGGATAAACTTTATTCATTAGCCTTTTGAGCACTGTAAAAATGTATTTTCACAGAATCATAGAATGGTTAAGGTTGGAAGGGACCTCTACAGGCCATTTTGTCCAACCCACCAGCAAGAGTTTGGCTTATTTCTCCTTGGTGTAAATGGCCAGAATTGAATATAAAGTACAACACTTGGAATTATACTGCATGCTTGGTAGGATCTATCAAAGTAAAGTCTTGAGAGATTATTTTTGTAATCTTCTCAGCATCATAATCCCACTGTAAATTTAAACATGAGCTTCATGACTGAACTGTGTCTGAGGGCAACTATTGTTTTCTGAACACTGCACAAAATTGACTGTTTCTGAATTTTAATGTATACTCTAGGTTTTAACTTGTTCCATAGAAATTTCAATCACTGAAGGCCACACTCATATCTCCCATAAAATACAATACAATAAAGCTAAAATCTCAGTATGTGTGCACTGCATACACACAAAAAAAGCCATAACAGTTTCTTAGCTAAATATCCACCTACGCCTTAAAAATGACATCTGTTCTATTTTAAAATACATTTTTTTTTTTGGTGAAAATATTCTGCATTCTGTAGGAGATAATATAAAAAATTATTGCTTGTATGCAGTCTCAAACCCTCATCTAGCATGCTAACCATGTCGGACTCGCTGAGTTTCATACAGTTGAATGAGTTTAAGTATCCATGGTGGATGATGAATAAGCCCTGCTTTCTCTGCCTGTTTCTGGATGGCTGACTGTAGTTCAGGATACCCAGCTTTATCCAGAGTAATTCCAGGGAATAAGTCATTAATAAGACTCATAAATAAGGGTTCATCTTCATCTACCTGTCAAGGATAAAGTAGGGGAAAATACATTATTTATCTACTGAAATTATTATTACAGTTGTAAACAATCTTCAAGAATATGCCACTTAAAATATTGCAGTAGAAAACCTAACCCTTTTCCAAAGCACATATTAGAATTATGAATCAGTTTTATTAAGTGAAATTACTACAATGCAATCACAAGTACTAATTTCTAAATTAAATACTTCAATCTTACGAAACTATTAACATAGGAGTTTTCTTCAATATACATACACACACATTTCCTCATTTGGTATGTAAGCCAGCAAGATTTTTTCAAATCGTATTTTGACTTGGATATTTTATGATTTTTTTTCCTTCTGTAAATCACTGAAGCATGCCTATAGGTTTGAACATATGCACTGATGTACTGCATAGATTAACATCAGAAACACAGTAATTGGTTTCATCACAAAACTGGCTCCCAAGGTAAATACATAGTCTAGATGTGCTATAACCTTTCAATTGCAGCAATAAAAAGGAAGATGAATACTTTAAATAGCAATAACAAAAGAGATTAGACTATACACGTGGGCGTTAGCTGCTTCCAATTACCTCACTCATTGCAATTCTTATGATATTCTGAAAAGGCAACAGACTCCTAAGAAATGTATAAATTAAAATTCTGGATTGAGAAGGATCTTTAATAACATTATTAAAACTTGATACAATGTATTTTTCCTTTCTGTCCTTAGGGCATAAAGAAGAAAAAGCCAAGAGCCAATTAGAGGGCCAGGTAAGGTCCCATGGGATCTGATGGTATTTCCAATGATTCTTTTCAGCTAAGGCTTCTGATGTGCTTTCCTCTCTTTAAAAGACAAATAGTGCTTACATGAAGTGCATTCTGTTTCTCCACTCACTGACAAACCATCCCAATAACTGCAAAATAACATACTCAACTGCTGAAGAAAAGGAACTTTTCAAAGTGCATAATAAGTACATTTTAAAATGCAAATAAAGTACTTTTTTTGGGAAAATTGCCAGTGTTACAGTACCAGTTTGGAGAGGTTCATGTCCCGCAGAACTCTCATCACTACAGTCTTCTCTGGCTCTTTGGGATTAGACCTTTTCACTGCTCCAAGTGTTCTTAAAACAGACAGAATATTTCTAAGCCCAAAGTCATAGTGAACCTTGAAATAATGCATAAACACAATTGGTACCGCAAAGATTAAACACTTTAAAGTCAAGAGAGGGCTGAAAACTAAATTTATTAATTAAATTAATATGCTATTGAACTTTTAAATATGATGAATTTCATAGCTTTTCATCTTTTCAACTAGATTTCCAGTTCTGTTGCTATCACATCCTGAAGATATTTTCCAGTGTTGTATGCTCATCACTGCCAAGTGTTCCTTTTGGTGGTAAACTTCACTTTTACAAGTCATCTGTAACAGAGCTGTTATCTTCTATCATTTTCCTAAATTCATAATTTGCCAGATGCACAAACAGCAAACCACACATCTTCAGACTACCTCATGTTTTCCTCTTACACAAGGACTCTAACTATCTTGATAGATGGTACTGGGATTCATGACTTAAAGGGCCAATCTCTTGGTGATATAAAAAACCATACTGAAATTATTCAGATACTATTTGCTTTATGTAAGCCTATCCCTGTACTTAATAACTTTCTATTCTGTGGATGGTTTCATGACAACTTGGTTTGGAACAGAAGGATTTACTTCAATATCCATGTGCATCCTAGAGGTGTATCTAACCAACTCTGGATTTAGGGAGGTAAGGGCTGGAATATCTTCCCTTTCCCTACAGGCACAGCTGCAAATTTGCAGAGCCATACAGACATATCCAATTAATGTTAGCACTTTTGCCAAATATAAAATTCTGTCTTAGTTACAGTAGGTTTGAAAACATATGCAAATGTTCTGTAATGCTTCCTTTTTGACTGCTGATGCAATTCCTAGCTAACAGGGTAAAGGTTTTAAATTCTAGTCTCCACTACCGCCAGCTGCTCAGAAAACTAAGTGGTGAAGATAGACATGGAAGGAGATAATAAAGATATTCTTATATTTGGAGAATATCTGCTCCCCTTATTGATCAGAAATGTTGAAACCAAGTGCATAGACTCCTTTTTTATACTCTTTGCTGTGCATTGAGCTTGGCCAGCTTCCAGATGCACAGCCACCCACTCGCTCACTCCCCCTGCTCAACAGGACAAAGGGAGAGGAGAAGATGAAAATAAAGCTTATGGGTCAATATAAAGACAGAGACATCACTTACCAATTACCATCACAGGCAAAACAGACCTGACTTAGGCAAAATTAATTTAATTTATGACCAATTAGAATATACTTGAATAGCAAGAAACAAAGATAAAAATAACACACTTTTCCCCCAGCTTCTCCATTGTCTCCCCTCCTCCCCTCCATTTCCTAGGCTAACAAATTGGAACAATACACTGAGTACAAATCAGAATTTTCAACAAGAAACAACGTATTGATTAGGTTAGCAGATGATGCCAAGCTGCTGAACTAGACCACAACTGGAGTTCAAAATTACCAAAAGAAATTAAAAAGATTATTTAGGTACGACACAAATAAAGGAAAGCACAAAATACTACACAAATGGAAATAACCAACTGCACAAATAAAGCAGAGTAACAACTCTTATTCATTCAGTTGAGAAACAGGCCAGGTGCATAAAGCTTTGCAGAAAAATATCTGACTTTGGAATGAAGTCCCAAGCTCCCCAGTGACATATAATGGGCAATAAAAATAGAAATGTTCCTTTTAGGACAATTAAAAAGATATGTTCATTGCAGTTGGCACTTCAGTACTTCAGTACTGTGCCCAAAAGTCATGTTCCACATTTGAAGATGAACCCGGCTGATGAGAATTTCGAAACAAAATTACAGTTATCAATTGACTAGAAAATATGCTGTATTAGGAAGAAGCAAACCAAAATATACCATAGTAGGAAGAGCATATATGTAGGATGAGTTATGATAAAAGTATTTGACATGCAAAAATACCTGCAAAAAGGAAGACAGAAGGATTAGAAAGGTAAAGAAAGGAAAAGAAATAATTTACTTGATTACAGCAAGGGATATTCAAGTTAACTTTTAGAGAAAACTTGGTGACTGTAAGAAAAATGAAACTTTGGAACCGATTGGTTGGGAAACTGCAGGCTATCTGTCAATGGAAAATATTATGGGGAGTCACAAACATTTATAGCAAATTATTTAGCTAAGAATTATTTTTCCTTCAGAAAGATAAATGGATGACCCCTGAAGGCTCTATCCAGACTCATTTTCTATGACTCAATCAAGGTGACAAGTTGTTACGAGTTGAAGAAGTCAGATACAAATATTCATCCAGGTAGTGCCAGGAAATCTCATTTGCAGATGGACACATAAAGATAAAAATATTACCAACTTTATGTGAAGTTTGGAAGGAAAGTTATATGTTGATTATGAAGTCCAATATCATTTAGCAAATGATACATCCCAGTAAAGTATCCAGAATCATGAAAATGACTGCTATATTTCTTTTTCTCCATGCTAGATAACCATCACTGACATACTGGAATAAATCCGGCAAAGGATGATGAAGTGAAAGAAAAGAGACAATGGTTAAAATTTGCAACATGGGACTTTGCAACAGTCTGCATAAGGAAATGAACAAGAGTGGTCAAACACAGAAAAGGTTCCCAGAGCGACTGAATATCTTCATCCTCTTGGTGATACTCAAAACTCAGCAAGTGCCTTATCAACCTGCTCTAAATGGACCCATATTGAGCTAGAAGTTGGACACAGTGACCTCTGAAGGTCCCTTTCAACTTACATGAATCTGCGATCCTACAGAAGTGATGACCTAATTAAATTTTAAGGAATATTGTCATACCCTTTGGAAAATTAAATATAAACTGAAATGACTTTTAAAGACAGGCTTCCTGATGCATTCCAGCTGACCTACATGATGGGTGGTTCAAAGTGACCAATACTTACTTTTCTTAGTAAGTCTGCTAGTTTTGCAGCTGCTTTACAACTCAGAAATATCACAGAATACTTAGAATTTACCAGTAAATGTGGATTACAAGATATTTCTTTGCTACATGTTCTAATAGCAGAAATATGACTGCACTTGGGCAAAATGGACTGCATTGGTACAGCTGATGCTCTTGTAAGGAAGAATTAAAAATCTGCAAATAATCTCAATACTAGAAGCATAGTTTGCTATTGTAGGCAAAATAAAAAAAAGGGAATCGGTGGTTTTCTTCATAAGAAAGCACTTCAAACAGATGATCCTCAAAAAAGGATTATGGCCTCATTTGCTTTCCAACTTTCTTCTGTTTTTTGTTCTAGTTCCTATGGTTTTCCCTAGTCTGGGTGAGGCTTTGTCAAAGGAGGCAGTAGGCAATTTTGGCTAGAAGTCCTGTGACAATGGCAAATAATTCAGCCTTCGGTGCTCTGTTAGAATAACTGTTGTGGACACCTAGGGCTTCCTAAATTTGCTAAGGACTCTTCCTTGACTCTTATATGTATTTCTTTTTCTGAAGGAGATGACAGTCATTCAGGATGCCTTTGGCTATTTGTGAGTCAGAGTTGCTCTTTCTACAGAGTCTGCATTTGTGTGTGTAAAATGTCTGAAGCACTCTATGTAGTCCTTCTGGCAAATCCTTCTTAGATTTTGTGGGAAGTAAGTTCAACTGGTGAGTGCTTGCCTGTTGTTACTTTCTTCTGTTAATCTATATCGCATTTGCTAAAATCAGTGTTTTGCTGTTTCCTATTGCATTGGTGCTTTATGTGACCCTGTTCTTTCCAGTCAACTGCCCAGATACCCAGCAGTACTTACTTGAATTTAAAATTTACAATTACAAATTTAAATAAATAAATAAATTCCACTGGGAAAGACAGATCAATATGCCTTTACAAAAGCCTGTCTGTACTATATAGTTCTAGTTTTCTGGCTAAACAAAAGCAATTTGTGTCTCACTGTATTTTTAGAAATAGAAAAACTCTCTAGCTCATGGGACTCACATACCTAATCAGATGAACTCATTAGATCTCACTCTACATATCACCACTTTTCACCAGATGCATTCTCCAAACTACAGCAAACTTCGCCAAGAGCTTTGACAAGTCTTTCAAAATATTTGATTACTACTACAACAAACTATGAATGATGGGGGAGGGAGATAAAAACTCACATTCAAGTGAGGAAGTGGTGGACTCAACTGAAAAGCAAAAGACGCAGCCTGAGATGGACAAGGAAGACCTCCAGAGTGATGTATTTCATGTGTAGGAAGTGGCCCATCTCAAGTATATGCAACAGATAAGGAAGGTCCAAGAAAACAGCATTATGGCAAACGATCTCACGTATTTCTTGGGTAACCAGCACAAGCAGGAGCCAATTTGAAGTCCCTGATCACTAATGTGTGCAGTGGGAACTAAAGATTTAAAATCAGAGCTTTTTGTGCAGTTACAGGGCTACAGTCCAACTAGCATGAAAGAAATGTGGTGAGATAGCTTACAAGACTGGACTGATGCAACAAATGGATACGGGTTCTTTAGGAAGGACAAGCCAGGAGGGCTGGGCGGGGAGCTGCCCTCTGAAGTGAAACAGTGCGGTAATACTTTGCCTTAGATAGCTGATAAACTGGTTGAAAGTATGTGGGTTAGGATTGGAGGGTAAATCAACATTGTGGTAGATGTGTGCTACAAACTTCCTGATGAGGAAGAAGCTGATGAATCTTCCAACAGCTGGAGCCTTGTCTTTGTAAGTCCTGGTCTCGCTATGGAATTCAAGTTATAAGAGCATAAAATTCAATATATGCTGTATCTGGGTGAGAGGGCTGTGAGCATGCGCACACCTAGCACACTTGTTCATTAATTTCCATTAATCAGTATCAAGGAACTACCTTGCTAGCATCGGCAGAGATGAGGCAAATGTCTGATCTGAAACAAGTTGATTGAGCCATGTGCCTTCACAACAAAGCATTTGACTAATTGGTAAAGGAGTGTCGTGGTTTAAGCCCCTCACACAGTTCTCTCACTCACTCCCCCCCTTCCTCCCCCTGCTCCTGGAGGGATGGGGAGGAGAATCAAAAGAATGCAACTCCCACAGGTGGAGATAAGAACAGTTTAGTAACTAAGGTATAACACAAACCACTGCTGCTACCACCAATAATAAAAATAAGAGAAATAACAAGGGAAGAGAATACAACTGCTCAGCACCCAACACCAAGCCCAACCCAGCAGTGAACCCTGCACCCTTCCGGGTAACTGCCCCTAGTTTTTACATCCTGGGCATGATGTGCAGTGGTATGGAATATCTCTTTGGTCAGTTTGGGTCAGGTGCCCTGTCTCTGCTTCCTCCCAGTTTCCCTTCCTCCCTGGCAGAGCATGAGGCTCATAAAGTCTTTGGTCAACCAAAACATTACTAAGCAGTAACTGAAAACACGGGTGTTATCAGTGCTGTTCCCAGGCCAAAAGTCAAAAACATAGCACTGCACCAGCTACCAAGGAGGGAAAAAAAAAATGACTCCTACTGCTAAACCCATGACAAGGAGTTATCCAGATGAGAATTTCAGACAGTTCCACAGAGTCCTCCAGCCAGTTTTGGTAATCCCTAGGCCAAATGATATGCACCACTTATATGCTTCAATATGTTGATTAACATGCTGAGTGGAGAATCTTGCTGTCTCAGATACTCCAGGGCAGTTTCTGCTGCAGAAATGACCAGACTATACAGAGAAACTCTTGGTGCAGATGCAGCAATGTTAATGTACAAAATATTGTACAGTGTTAAAACAGTTAAAAGAAGTTTTGTTTTGTTTGGAGGTGTATGTTACTTTTAAGTACTCTGTCCAGGAGTGAACCAGTTCTAGCACCCATGATAACACAAAACAAGCAATCACTCTTGCAGAAATAGATGGCTGAATTTCTCATGTCAGCTTAAATGTCTCTTCCACAATGAAGTTAAAAAAATCATACCCAGGATAAAAATGACTATACAAACTGAGGCAATGAGAAAATTCAATCCTACTGAGGCCAAGCATAAGGAATAAAAGAGATCCATATTCAATACTCCAGAGACAAGCCATGTTGCTAATTGTCGAAACTGTCCATACACAAATTTTCCTAAACAATGTCCACAAATTCCATTTAAGAGACTGTTATTGGAAAATGATCCTGTGACAGATACAGCCTATAAACCTGGTAACTATAAAACACAGGAAGATGACAGGACTGACAGAGTAGTTTGGAGAACAACAAATGGACTAACACCAGTGATGCTAAATCAATATAGAGTGATTCATATTGCCTACAAACTAATTTGAAGTCTAATGGAGACACCTTATGCGATATTACAGGGAAGCCAATAGCAAATATGACCCTT
>JAOEHX010059013.1:42934-60729 GCA_025448015.1 Bolborhynchus lineola
GCTGGTGAGTAAAACTCTCCAAGAAAGATAAATCTGAGAAAAATTAACTGGACTCCAGTTAGGTTACATACATTGAGAGTAAGATTGCAGAGGTATGGAGAAGGTAAGAGAAAATCCAAATTTATACTTTTGTGTCTTAATTCTGAAGTAATGAGGGCAATATGATGCACTATATCCTATTCTAGTGTTGTCCAAGATTTCTACATGGAAGTCTACATAATCACTAATAAATTATGTAGTATAGAACTGAAATAATCTAATGGAAAATGTATTCAATATGCCCACATTTCTTAGGACCCAACCAAAGCAGACATTTGAACTGCCAACTTATCTACCATTCACATGATTTCTGTTTGAGACCCTGTAATGGACAGTCAGCACAGGGCATTCAAAAGGCAACAACCAGTCCTGCTCTTGAGATCAGCTTTATCCTTTGTTTCTCCTTAAATATCGTATACCAAACAGAACAGCACTTTTCTGGTAGTGCTCAGACAGGCAGTGCTGGCTGGGCACTTTTCAGTTATTTACAGTTCTTACACTGCCTCTCCAACAGATCTAGTCTTTATAAGTAAGAAGACTGAAAAGTGTGTTCTCTACAAAGTTCAGCAGAGCAATACACACCATTCCTCATAACTTCTCCAATAACTGCACTTTGTTCAAGAATCACGAATCAAATTTCGTTTACTACACAAATTAACATGGAAATAAAAGCAATGTGATGATTTCAGACTGTTTCTAGAACTTGAAACTGAAAACCCTAAAAAATGAATAGGTTCACATGTGTAAAAATAATTACATTTCTATGAAAGTATATTCTCTACATATCCAGCCAGCGACAGCTTAAAGTTGGACAAATATTTATTTTACCTGTTTAGATAACTGTTCTTCACAGAGTTTGTAGAGTGTATAGAATTTTCGACTAAGGACTTGGTTGTCTCGGAAACCAGCACTTGCCAGTTTGACTCGCATAATAATGCTACGGTCAGGCACCATCATAGCAACTGTGCGAAACTGGATCTTCAGATTTTCTGGGAGCTCCTGTCGTCCCGCATAGCCAGGGTTCTGAAAAACAAAAAGTATACAATAAAATTTTATATAGTGAAAGCAGGTTAGGCAGGTTCATCCTTCCAGATAATAACTTGGCAAACACAGGAGCACACGCCAGATTACAAAGGGTAACTTGAGCATGTCTCAATTACACATCACTACACAGTTGCCTGAAAACTGCAGTTTATGAAGTATGCAGTATTACACAT
Source organism: Bolborhynchus lineola (assembly GCA_025448015.1). NCBI lineage: Eukaryota > Metazoa > Chordata > Aves > Psittaciformes > Psittacidae > Bolborhynchus > Bolborhynchus lineola. The sequence continues at coordinate 44,191 of JAOEHX010059013.1, forward strand.
GTTATTTGAAGATGCCCAAGACATACATAGACAGATAGCCACTTACAGATCTTGTTGGAGATGTTTTAAATTATTAGTTCCTCATGTTTTGATGGTGTTCCAGTGCTGGAGGTTACTGTCCTTTGTGAGCATTCCCAGACCATTTTCAGTATAAAGTCAGTCAAGCAGTGCAAGCTATTACTGAATATAATTTAAAGTAACGGATCTGACCTTTCACTGAAGATGTGTAAGTCATTCATGTGACTTCTGCACCGCTCAGTTGTGACAACAGTAACCACTGGCTATGAAGTGATAACTTCTTGCATTCTTACAGCTGTTTCCAAACTGTCTTCCCACTGGCCTTTGTATGCCACTGATCAGTCTTTTTTTTTTCAAACTGGTATTTTTTCAAATTGACAACATTAACACCTTTACAAAGGTAGGAATGCTTAAAATAAAGACAAATATTTCCATTTTGGGTTCTGCGTATGTAGTCAACAGCTGATGAGGGGCAGATACAAAGATGCTTTTAAGGTATTCTTACTCTTTCCTGCTGTTTTGTCTCCTGCACTGCTAGAAGCAGTCCACAGGAGCCAAAGATAAATCTTCAGGAGGCCAGTGAACCAGAGTGTGAGTGGTTTTCTTCATGCTGTCATATAGACAGATTGTGGTCAAAAGTTCTTCACAGGTGGTGAAATACTGACCAGACCAACTACAGTAGTCCTTCAGTGTTCAATTACTTCTGTTTTATTTTTGCAGACTTTGAGTAACAATTGAGAGGGTTGAGTTAAGTCTCAATCTGTCAAATATTCAACTAAAAAAAGCTGTAGAACATGTAGTTAATGATAACTGTATACTTCAAGTCCTAAATTCCAATTAAAAACTTGGGCAAGAGGAACTAGCATCATTATCATTTGACCAAATTATTGTTTAAATAGTATTCACTATTTTCTAACAGACAGTTTTAACAATTTCAACAGGGAAATTTCAACAGGAAACGAAACAGGAAAGATTTTTCACAATGGTGCCATTTACACATATTCACACACATACCATAGTCAGAAATATACCAAATCCTCTGTCCATGTCCACAACATCACCATCAGTGAAGACAAACTGAGATTTCTTATTTTTTTTACACTGAAGTACAATATATATCTGCTGAGCAGCTACTGATAAAACTGGAAGTTCAATGCGGTTAAATTCATCAAAGCAACCCCATGCACCTGACTGAGCTAAACCTAAAAAAGCAAAACCAAAAAATATATATATTTGGTTAATATGTAAGATCAAACATGAATAATTTACATATAAAATGTAGCATGCTCTATACAACTTAATGTAACATGAGAAGAATAGAGTATGAATCCAGAGTAAAGAAGTCAAAACTCAGAATAAATTGGGCTGTGTGTTAATGACATCCAGAACAAGAATTATCCCTTAGAAGAAAAATATACAAACATAAGAGAAAAAGTGTTCAATAACACTTTCTATAGTACCTAGTAGCATAAGTATGCATATAGTATGGAAACTCATCTATGCAGGGTGTGAAACTGTCAAAGACAAGCTTGAGAGACATTTACCTACATGAAAACAGAGAATCAAATGAAAAGTCACTACATTTGTGACAGAAGTGTTGTAAAAATTTATAACAATTAATTCATAGGTCAAAAATTGTTGGAGAATAATATCCTGCTCTTGAAGAGAGAGGAATCTGATGTCACACTTAAAACTGTTATTTGGAACAGGCTATGGGTTCTAGACAGACATTAGCATCCATAAATATCGTCTTTTGGGAGAGTCAAGTACTCCTCCTTTGGTATCTTGTTAGCAGGATTGAAATAGGAGAGTCTACAGCGGCAGCATTCCAGAGCTGTAGTGGGAAAGCTACATGATCCTCTGCTGTTCCATGTCCATTTCACAAGAGACAAAGGCTAGTAACTCTCCGCAGGAACTTACTTCATGGATACCATGTGCTCCCTTCCCAAAACTCACACTGGACTAGTATTTCCTATTGCCTGCGTCAAGCAAGGACCTGGATCAGTACTTTAACTGGTGCTATAAACAAATGGTCAGGGGTGTTTAATTCACTCCACTGGACTAATAGAGCTCAGTTTGGCTTAAGCTGTCTGAAGGCAGTGCTAAATGCAGGGAAAAAGCACATGTCCAAGATAAGGCATAGGTGCATTTGTAATATTGAAAAATTTACGCCCAGAGCTGCCTTAAATCCCCGTATCATAAACAGCAATGCCTATAGCACTAGTAAAATAAATCAAGGTGTTTTTTATGTGTAATGTTAATTCTTTAAAACACTTAAGCTAAAGGAAGAAAAAGTGCTCAAAAATCAATAATAATACTATTAATACATACTTTTTCACTTTGTTTTGTTTTCTTGTTCATGTTTTCTCTTCTTTTGTTTTAATCTGGCCTGTTCTGCTCATAATATCCTTCTTCCCTTCTCCCTGCTATTCTTTGCCTGATCTTCTCTTGCTCTTTAAGATGTTCTTCTAGGAACTATCATCTTACTCTAAATCTCCTTGAAGTTCCTTTTATGTTTCTCCTCTACCCCTCTTCTGCTCTGCCCTGTCCTTCTACTGTGACAAACTATGACAGCAAAATCAATACCTGTCAGTTTCTGCAGATAGCACAAAAAGAAAAAAACTATAAAAGAAATTCTTACATACATTTTTTTTACCTTCATCAATCACTTCTTTTAATACTGTTGCACTGATTGGTCTTTTTTATCCATGTAATTTGGGAAGGGCTCTTCAACAAAATAAAATTAGTAGCGTCACCCTAGATCAAAACCAGTCATAGTACAGCCAAAAATGGCTCTTTTAGATTGGATTCGGACAGGGCAATACTGCAAATCTCCCATGAAATTCAGTTCAATTCTGTACGTAATCTTTTTCCTAAACAGCTGCTAATTTCTGTGATATTGTAAGAAAAAGAATACTCCAAAAGAAAATAATTTGAAAAGAATAAAAATTCACATAGACTTTATTACAAAATCTGAAAGCAAATGGAATGTATACAAATACCACCACATGTACACAAATACCAACAACACCATAAAGAAGCAAAGACTAAAGTAGTTCTACAGATTGATACCACAATAAAAACATGAAAAACTCACTCCTACTGTCTCGTAAAACAAATTAAGAATGTGCCTTGACTTCACTGGTGTGGCAGCAAGTCCTTTAACTAAGGAATATCATGGCCCTGTATGTAGCAGCAGGCCTTAATTGCCCAATCCAGTCTTACCTGGGACTTCTACCCATACCCTCTGTCCCCAGTCCAGAAGCTCCATTTCATCTCAGGCAGATCGTACCTATGTTGTACGTAAGGCTGGGCACAGTTCTATCTCCTGTTATCCTGACTTGCTGATTGCACTTCCTGGAGGAGCCCAGAACTATCCACAGTCTTACCTTCATCTCTGACTCCTGCTGCTCTGACTGAGGTCCCTGGACGGACCCTGGACTCAGCTTATTATTTTACCTTGACTGATGGTCACTGGACAAATGACAGAACAAGCTGTCACCAACCTGCCCTGCTCAGGCACAATGGGACTGTGCCCTGGCTAATGAAGTCCTTGCCATTGCCTGTGTGGGGGTCATCCTGGGCTCAAACAGAAAAAAGGAAACAAACATCAACATCTACTCTTTGGAATGCAACAAGGAAAAACCCTAAAGATGGATTAAGAATTTTTTTTTCCATATAATGTTGTCTCTTACACTTCCTATCTGCATATTAAAGGGTTTGGGAATTATGTTCTCTATAGAATGGTGAGGTTCAGTTCTACTCCAACAATTTTTCCTTAGGGAAAAATAAATTAATCGGGTTTTTTGTAATGCCAGCTGCTGCATGGAGTTAGGAAACCAGGCTCTCAGGCAAGGCCAATGTCCCACAGCTTTGAATAAATTCAATACTTGCAAATTATTTCATTATGGTGGTTTTTAAAAGAAAAAAAAAGAAAGAAAATACATACATATGTATACACCCACACACAAGCAAAAGTACAGCAAGTAAACTGTCAACTGCAAAACAGCTTAGAGACAATGTAATCCACTTGTGCACTGTCATACTGTGCATTAATTTCTGTCCCACATGGAACATATTATAGTAATCAAACAGAGAAATGGAGTAAAAGCATAAAATAAAAGACAGGACTGAAGAGATCTTTAACCACGCCTAAGAAATGTGACATTTCCACCACAATCAGTACAGTTATCCTACAGACCTGGTTCTCACATGATACAAGAATCATACAGCAAAATAGACTCCGCTTATCATGAAAAGTTATCAGAGTTAGACCACTATCTCATTGTTCTGGTGTCAAAAAAGTTCTAAAGTTCAAAATAAGACACTGCACCAATTTGCAACATTATCGAGTTTCATATTTGCTTGTCTTGGTTGATACAAAAATGGCAAGGGAGGGTTAAACACCTGGATGGTGGGATAGAGGAATAAACAAAATCAGTAGAAAGGATTAAAAATTAAAAGATGACATAGATAAGAAACATCTTCCAAGAATTTAAAAAAAAAGACTGGAAAGCATGCAGGAATTAAAAAGGGGGAAATAAAAGGAGAATCAAATATCAGAAAAAGTTGAAGAGTGTCTGGAAATAAGAGGTAACAAAGAAGAAAATACCCTACTAATAACTGCTAACTCACTAATAAAGAGACAAAACCTGATGACTCTAAAATGAACAAACCAGGTTATTTCTTACCTTTATAGATACGGCCAAGTCCTCTGTAGTCCATTTGGTCTGAACAATTGAAAACAACAACATACTTTCCCAGGCATTTGCCCATGTCTTTAGTTGTTTCTGTTTTCCCTGTCCCTGCAGGTCCCGCTGGTGCACCACCCATACTCATGCCCAGGGCCTGTGCCAAAGTGATGTAACACCTACAGGCAGAACAAACGGTTCTATCAACCTTTTCCGACTATTAACTAATTGAAGTCCATTAACGTAACCACAGCAGCTGTATTATACAGAGCTGAGGAAGGGGGTAGAAATGGCTATAATTCTATGTGGTAAGTCCTTAGTCACTCTGTTTACACACTGAAGCTAAGTTACCAGGTATCATGCTTGCTCCACCTGCAGAAAAGCAGGCATTCAGCACAGCAATGACAGCAACAGCCCAGGAAATGCATAGTCCAATTATAAATGCTGAATACCAAAATACTGCATTATTGTAATTTTCTCATGCTAATCACATACCCTCCCTCCATGACTCAGCCTCATCCTGCAGCACCCAGAACCATTGGGTTTCTGCTTTTTTTCCCATCCTCCTACTCTCTCCCTAGAGCACAAAAGATGGGCTCTCTGATCTGGCAATGGGAAGGCAGAGGGACTAGAAGTAGCTCCTATTCTTGCCATTTCTCTACCACCATGCCAAATCAAAGCAGTGCTGCCAGTCACATGAGGTCTTTGACATCCAGGAGAACGGCCGAGAGGAAGGACTGTAATGGGCAATGGAGGAAGAAGTGAAGGGATCATGAATCCTAGAATCATCTTCTGCTTCAGCCTCCATCCTGGATTTACATCCTCAGGTTTAAGTCTCAGCATCGTCAGATGACATGGAGACTACTGAAGCATGTAGGAAGACTGTTGGGTCTAACCTACATGGTCCGCAATCTCAACAAGCCCATTTTAACACTAAAAAAATCCAATCTATAAAGTCAATAGTTTTATTAAATATCTGCAGAGAGAAAATGGGCACTGAAGAAATCAAAATGCTACCAGCTAGTATCACTTCCTATAAAATAACATAATACTCATTCTAATCTAATAGTAGCAATAATGCTTTATCACTTATTACTCAGTAATCAGCTAACAGTCAGTTAATCCAGAAAAAATACCACTCCTACCAATTCTGCTACCAAAAACAAAGCAAGGACAGAGCTTCACTCCCATTCATTTTTTGTATCTTTCATGACATGGTCTGTGTCTGACATGATGTTTAAGAGCACTCAATTTCAAACTCACTATCTTAATATAATGTACTACCACCAGTGTATATTTATCTTGTGCTTCAGGAATCTTTCCGACACAAAATCATTAGCCAAACAGCACTTGGCTCCAAGTTGATTAATGGAAAACAAAGATATCATTACCTGAAATATATCAGAAGGTCACAAAAGTCCATATAGTAGTTATAAAAATATTGAAATAGGAAAAAGCCTATAAGGAGAATGAAATCTGTTTTTATGCAACATGGCTTAGGTACTTAAAATTTCCCCTGCCGACACTAAAAACATTTCTACTTCAAAAACTCTTTCAATATATGACAGTAGATAGCCATCAATCCCTGCAGCTTTGTTTAGCTTTTCTAGGTTTGCTCAAAGACAGATACTTCTGTTCTTTTTTATTAATATTATTATAGCTTAAATTCATTCAAAAGGCTCATTTTCTTCAATCATGTCACCCTGTGCTAGTTTTCAATCTCATGTGACATAGCGTCTTGAATCAATCCCAAATCAGCTGGGTTGCATTTTAATTCTGAGGACAAATTTTGGATTACAACAATTTTGTACTGTCTCTCCCAGTGGGCAAAAAATCTTGTCTGTGTGGTAGTGCTGCCCTACCTACTAATCAATTGCATGCTTACTGGTGCAAACAGATATCTATCTAGCATAGGAACAGTAGGGTACATAACATAGAACTTGGCAGCTGTGTTACTCATTAAAAGCCAGGTATCCAAGTATAGGGGTTTGACTCTCTTAAATAGCTCACTGGGCATAATTCTGGTTCAGAAATTGGCAAAAATCTGAAATTTCATTATCAAATAAAATCTAGGGCACAGAGAGGGCGAAGACAATTGCAACAGTAATTCAACAGCCTGCAGCCATTCTTCACACAACAAATGACTGAAGTCTTGACACTTCTATTCTCACTTAAAAGAACAAGTTCTGGCATACCAAATACATCTCCCTCTTGCCTAGCTGAAGCACTACTGAGTACTTTAGGAGACTGTGCATCTAATAGAGATCATACTGTGCTGTATAAATAATACTCCAGTAATTAAAAGTTCTCCTTATATTTTGTTCTCAGTGCTTTTTCTGTGTTTGTAGTCCTGTAACTCTCCATCCACTTTCCTTTAAAAGGTATTGGCACTAGTTATTCAATGCTATGTCCTGAGTTACTGCTTCTTCCTTTATGGTAAATCACTTCTTGTAATCCCAAATTCCCATGGAACTAATAGCTTATTGAAAACAGCAGTGTATTGTTTTCCAGATCCACTCTGTTGAGGCTGGTGAAGGCTCTATGGCGTTCAGGTGTATCTATCTTGAGCACAAGTAAATTTTTCAATGCCTATCACAACACATACAGCCAAAGCCAACGCTCAGAGAATTCAAGACCCCTCCCACGGACGTTCGCTTTCACAAGTTGAATATGTAAGTACTGGCCTCTGCTGTTCATTAGCGATATTGCAGCATTATAGTGCCAGCAATAAATTCTGACTCGTAGAAGTTAAAGGAATTAAATCAGAGGAATTAAGTTTTAGCTCCAGAATTATGCCCTGCATTCTCTTTGTAACTACCTGTCAGTTAAGGGAGTTATGACAAGCCTGTCCGTACACCCTAAGTATTCATTGCAGTAGGTGAACTCTACGTCAGTGATTTGGATAATGCATTTATCCAAGTCTTCAAGGAAATAAAATCGAGACTGCTTTTGCCATTCAAAATCAGATGGAGACTTAATATTCATACGGACCTGTAATAGAAAAGAAAAATCATTAGAACAGAAATGAAGCAGTCCATACAGAAATAAAAAAAATAATCTATTGCGCATAAATTCAAGAGTTGGAAGAATGAGCACAGAATCTGTCAGGATTTAAGATATCTCAAGTGATCTTTTAAAACCTCTCTATGAAATGTTCTGAACCTTTTTATCACCTTGACTTTCCTCTTCAACACATATAGAGATTATGAAGTGTGTCTTACAGAGATATTGAAGAACATTGATGGAAAACTTCATAAAATACCAAGTAACAATACCAGTTACACTGCATGGTATCTGGTGCCACTACTCACTGAAATACTAAATCATGGACAACACATAGATATATTGTATACATGCCCATGTGTTTGTTTATTTAGGATGTATTTTTCAGCATGAACTTGCCACACACATATTTGAAGATCTTAGTTCATTATTTTTGACACTTGATTTCAAAACCTCTGGCCTTTCTAATATAACCATATACAATATGTAGCCCTGGCTATCAGCGTTGCAGATATGGTATAAGATAAAGTGAAGGTTTTGGATTCTCAGCTGCTTCCCTCTACTTTCTCTTAATCACAAAAGAATGTGTTTAGCAGGGATCAGAAACTTTGAAAAGGATATTACATGTACCAATTAAGAACCCTTTCCGCAGTTTTGAAGTCATCCCTGATTTTTTATTTCACATACAGACCCTTTAAATTTAACCAATTTTCTGCAATTTAATTTTATTATATGACATTAAAGTAACTGATAATGAAATTTCCAATTAAAAAATAATTATAAAAATACATTTAAAATTACAGGCAGAGGATAAAATCCCATCTTTATCTCAGAAGCTGTCAGTTTTCTTTCTAATTTCCAGCATTTTTCTTTATGATTTCCTACCTTTCTTTATGCACACAATTTTTATCTAACATATGCATAAATTAAACAATGCAGTATTGAATAACTGACCTTCGCATCATGCAAGCTTTTTGAAAGTAATTTACTTCACAGTTTCATCGTTTCAATATACTTATCTAAAGGAAATCTGGTGCAATTCAATTATAAAAAGCATTAAAATAGCTGTTGTGGTTATCGCTGCTAGCCTTTTCAAATATATGGAGCCTTACCACTTTAATCTTTGCATAACTGTCACCTTAAATCAACACATAGGCTGGGCTGGAAATCACATGATTGATAGTCATACTAAAGGGACTTTTTTTCCATTTACATTTCAATTACATAATGTATTAAATTTTTTCAGTTTAAGAGAATAGTTTAATTTTAAAAGGTAAGCTCTTTCACTTACAGTGAATTTGTGCATGACACATCAACAACCATTTTAAAAACTGAAGTCTGAACCTGTGAACGTGCATATAATTCACCCTTACCTCTGCATCGCATCTGTAAGAAATCAAACTAAATCTGATATGCTGTATCACACCACTAGTGTTAGAGCTACTCAAAGAGAATAGACTGTAAGGTTTCTTTACAATTATTTTTTTTTTATATGTACAAAATCTTCCATACAAAAGCTTCCTGAAAGGTTTTCAAAAGCTTACCAAATCGTCAAAGATATCCTTCTGGTGCACATGAATGGTGATTAAAGTTTCATATTTTGTGCGTTCCATTCTTGTCAGATTGTGAGTTGTCATGTCAATCAAATCATTTAAAAGGTCCAAAAACTTTTGATTTGTTGTGTGCATTACCTTTTCCACATAGCAAGAACAAACGTATTAATAGAAACATCACTTGTTCTTCCAATGTTTAGAATAAAAAATAAAACAGCTGAAAATATATGGGCCTATGACATCTATGATCTGCTTTATATTTTTTAGTCTTGGAATCCTGAATTTAGATTTGCAGGCTGCCCTCCATGAATGCATTCTTAGCCTAACAGAGTACAATAACATTATATCTAGGTGATTAGGTCATGTCATAAGGTTTTATTCCTTGGCTATTGCTCCTTCTACTACGTATTACATCTTCAGCTTATTGCATCCCTGAACATCTTCAGAACCATCAGTCTCTGGGTTTGGGTACTGCACATCAGCCCAAGCAGTATCTATTCTCTAGCAGAAACAGAAACCTGGAGATCTATCACATCTTCTAACCAGAAAAGGGGTGAAACACAGTGTAATTTTAGATGTTAATACTACAATAATATCTTTTGTGACACTAGATTGTTACAAAATTCCACAAAATACAGTACTGACTGTACAATACTGACTTACATAAGCAAAATCAGCCTGTCAGTGATGTTCCTCCTATATGCAATTGAGAAAGCTCTGAGGTTTCAGGAGCAGCTCATACATACTTCTGTTCAAACGTGAGAAAACCAACTTTCTGCAAATATATGCAAAGCCTAAAACTCACAGTGCTTGCTGAGAAAAGAATGCTAAAAACCACTGCAAAACTAACAGAGAACTAAACAACCTCCCTGCCCCTCAGACACACACACACACACACACACACACTTGTTTTCTACTTCCTGGGAAAAAATCTTTGTATCTAGCTAACACATGAACTGGCAAGCAGCAAAAGCAGGTTTGTGCCCTTTTAAACTTTGTACAATGTGGAAAATGTAGAACTAATTGGTCCTCCCCACAGTCTAGAGTCTTTGTTTTCATTCAGTATCAAAGTACAATGTGGCAGTTTCCCTACATTAATGTTAATGGTAGAATAGTGTGACTAGTTCTTAGTCCAATCTCATTGCGTATTCTTGATTGATTTGCACCTCTTTAGTTCACACCCTGTCCTGCCACCTTCATAGATTCAGTGCTAGTATAACACCTTGGTGTTAACAGCATCTTGTCTCTACGTGTTTGAGATTAAACCAGCACCTCCCCAGACGGCTCCTATTCTTCCCCTAAAAAAAAAAATAAAATAAAAAAGTTCAACAGCTGAAGAATCTAATATATTCTGCTGGAGCTGACCAATGCTCATGAAGCACAACTATTTCTCCAAATTTTGTAACCACTTCTTTCTTTCCAAATTTATTTTTGGGAAAGTAATAGGATACGATTCCCTATATTCCCTGACTGAGAAACTGTCCGTTCCCAAAATGACTCTGCTGACAGAACAGTACAGAAAATCACAGGATTAGGAACAATTCTAAATCACAGGCTGGGATGAGGAGGTGTGATCCCAATACATTTTTTATCCTTCTGTTTTCCTGCTGCTTTGTTTGTTATTCTGATTACTTAACTAGTATTTTGACCTTTTTTCTGCACGTTACTTTTCACAGTATGCACTGTTCCAAACAATAGTTTTAATTAATCCCCAAAGATTCATTAAATACCACCTTTTTGTCTGTTTTGGTACTGTTCAGTGCATTCTCTGCATCTCTGGTCCAGATCATTTGAATTCCCAGAAGTCCTATTTGTGCAGGAAACATTGCCTGAAAGTCATACAGCTTAAATCCTGAATCGCTAATAGCCATTGATGCCTGTCTAATGATGGTGTGGATTGTTTTCCTAATCCCATCCAGCAGCTGACCTAACCAGAATTCCACGCTGCCCTGAAATAAATAAGAAAGTACCTTTAAAGAATCAGTTCATGAATAATTCACAAGGAGAAAAAAACATCATGTGACTTTTTTCCCAGTCCTTCATACCCCCATTTCCCTCTTTGTTATTCTCTCATCTCTAAAAGACTCCTCTCTCCTTCTGCTCCATTGTCCTTCTAGAGATATGTGATGGATTTGGCAGTTCACATTACTATTGCTGATAAAACATCAACCATTACAAAACGACACAAATGTCAGGTCCTTTCTGGCCTTTGCTCTTCTGTTCATGTTGAAAAGTTTTCTTTCAGCTTGGCAAATAACAGCATGACACCATACTGTTGGTCTCTAAAACATAAATCTACTTCAAATTAAGTCATGAAAAACTGCAATATATTCCATTACCTGAGCTAAAACTGGTTCAATAATATTGACCTCTTCTCCTTCTTGAGATTTAAAGAACAAAATCTGGTCGTAGTTTTTTTCATTAAATCCAACTCGGTTAACATTGTCAAACAAACTTAATAAATGTGCCTACAATAGAATCAGGGGAAAAAAAAAGTCCATAAACTGATCTGATATGGCATTCTTACTTTGACTTTAAATCCTGTATTAGAAGATTCTATAGATCTTAAGTGAAGTAATTCTCTCAACTAAACAACAAATCCCTCCATAGGCCTCACTTCCTAATATTGACTGTAAGAACATTGCTTTATTATTTGTACCTGTATAGTGTGGGAATCAGATGCTTGACCAAGAATTTCCAGAAGTACAGGGTCAGATACAAAAAAGAATCTTGGAAATATTAACCGTTTCTTTTCCAAATACCCAGTCAGTGATTTCTGACAGATTTCCAATTGTTCCAGCAAATGTGGTAATAGCTGTGCCAAAGTCTCATCTCCAACACAGCACTGCACGATGTTTGATGTTTCATGGGCTCTCTGCATAATTCTCTGCCATGATTTATCAATGTTCTGAAATCTTCTGGCTTCCTGGAGTACATGAAAAATGCAGTAAGACTTCCCTGTGTTTGTCAAATTCCAAAAATTAAAGAATTCCATGAAACAAGGTAACAGTTTAATACTTCCTTTGCCGATCAAGCCTTTGTTGCAGAACTAATGTATGAATATTTATAGATATGCTTATAATGATCAGTGCTTATAATGGCCAGAGTTTAAATTGCAAGAGAAAGAGTCCAATGCAATAGCTCTGGAAATGTCTTTCACTTTATGCTGGGCATCAAAATTATCCATATAAAAGGATTCCAATGCACACCAGAAAACTCAGATAGCAGCCTTCTCAGAAATAACAGTTCCTAATAGCAACACACAATGTCATAATGGCGGTTCCACACAGGTTATGAGTAGTAAGTTGCTAATGGTAATACCTGACTAACAAACTCACTATAAATAGTCTGAAGCTGCTCCATTTGTAAAGTATGGTAAGTGAAGGGATATAAATTTTCAGATACTGATAGCTGGGGAATAAATATTTCCATACCCTGGGTAGACTGACTTTAAACTCATTTTCTTCACCTAAAACAAATGAAATGGTAATAGGGTCACAGATTATTTGAGAGCTAGAAGTGATATCAAGAGAACACCCAAAGCCATTTACCTGCCACAGGGCAGGGTCATACCCATGCCACTCCTGAAAAACATTATTTAAAGACGCTCAATGCTGGAGATTTAGAAGCGCCTCCAGGCACTCTTTGCTACTGGTAACTCTGTTCTAATATCCAAGATTAATCTTTCTTGTGTGTACACCAATTACTTCCCATCATATTCAGAGATACAGAGAACATATTGTTTTCTTCCTGTTGAGAGCAGCCTTTATTTTTTAAAAAACATACCACATCTTCTTTTCAGTTTTTCTTCTCCTTCAAGCCAAACAAACCTAGTTTGCTGAGTGTTTTCTTGCACATCATCCTTCCTGGATGGTTCCTCATTCTTATCACCCTCCTCTATGTTCTTCCAAATTTGTCTGTGTGTTTCTTTAACCAAAATTCAGTACAATATTCTAGTTATCAGTTACTGCTGTTTACACATTCCACGCTTCTGCTTGCATTTTACAAACCAGTAATCAAAAACTCATTTTCTGATACTACAATGAGAGACAATGTCAAAAGCCTATCAAGATTTATAGCAACTACTGTTTTTCTTCTATCCACAAAGCTTGTTGCACACCCTACAAATAAATTAGATTCACTTGACAGGTTTTTGCTCCTAACAAATCCACACTGACTGTTACTCATCTCCTTGTTAACTTCCAGATGCTTACAGACAGCTATTTGTTGCAGTATTCACCCAGGAATTGCAATTAAGCCTACTCATCTATCATTACTCCTCCACCAAGCTGTTCCTTCTCCTCCCTCTTTAAAGACAGTCACCACATTTGCGTTTTTCCAGAATACTGGTTCATGTATCATCTTTGCAAGAAGTAGCTTTAGCACTTATCAGCTGTGCTGCAGCATTTGTCTATCTGCAAAAACTGCTTATTGATTTTCTGATAAGCATTCACAACACAAACAGATCTCATTAAGTAAAAAAAGTACTGTTGCCTTAAATTGCATTTAATAAAGCTTTACCTACAAAAATTAATGTTAGTTTTGGAAATTGTAAGCCTTTAATTATAAAAGATGTGGTCTGAAATAAAGTCATATTTAAAAATTTCCCAATAATCACATTTTATTAAGTTACAGCACTGTTTGATCCAGTGCTACTGAATTGCGGTGTGTTAGAACTATATGAAAGACAGCAGACATAACAGAGGATGACTTATTCTGCTATTATGTTCCCGCAGGAAGTCACATCATCCCTTAACTCTTATGCAGTTGCTATCACGGAGGGTCATTATTGCGTTTTGAAGAGTTTGCAATAGTCTGCACAGACTAGCACACATGCAGCTGCCCAAGTCTTGCGTCATCTCTCTGTGGGACTTCATTATATTTGAGCCCTAGCAAGTACCGCTTTCATACAGAAAATCTGTCATTCTATTGATACATAATGTAGAGCCTATAAACATGTGTGCACCAGGACAAAGGTTATTTGTATATATGGCAAAAGCAATAAAGCAGTTTTGTACTACTAAGTAGTCCTGAGCCCTGTATTATCATATGATTCACTAATATTGCAAGCTGAGAGGAACATCTGAGCTTGAATTGCAGGCAATCCTGCTCCTGTTCTAAGCAATTCAACTAGAGAGACCCCATTCTGGCAAAGCTTCTTCTGAACTGCCTATGCATAGCCCACAAAACTTAAGTGCATTGGCAAGTAAACTCTGTGATGGGGCTAATCTCTTGGTACAACATATTGCCATTAACATACTGTTATCACAATTCAACATACCTGAGGTAGTTGTTTTGCAATGTCTCCACCAACAAACACAGCTTCAAGGTAAATCCAGAGGTTTTGTACAGTAATCCAGTTTTCAATTATCTCTGCAGTATTGGTCAACTTCTGAACCCACTGTTGTATGGTGGACTTATACGGTGCATTATACCTGCATGGATGTGAGTTAAAGGGAAAAAGAACCTAATATGATCACTGTTTACTTTTTCATTTGATTACATTCACACAATACATGCATTTATTAAGTTTTGTACCTGTTGCTCATAAGCGACCCCAATATCATGAGGCTGTCTTCCACCAAAGCTATTTTCTCCAATATATCTGATCCTTTCAAAAGGAGTTCTCCTCGCGTTTTAAACTGAACAAAACTGAAAGCATGAGTATTCCATTCACTGATGACATGCTTCAATTTTGCTTCGATTTCCTTTTCTTTAACAGAACTGATGCAGATGTCCTGTGTAAAAATTAAACAAGTAAATGACATTCCTCTAAGGCTATTAAAATGCACACTTATAAAGACAACTAAAATTCATTGGCTAGATCAAATCTTCAGTGTAAGTTCTAGCTAATGAAAATATATATGGAAACACAACAAAATTACTATATTACAAACTAGCTTATATTATAGTACTGCTTGAAACAAACATTTCAACTTCACTAGTACTAGTGCCTTATGCTTTTGAAAATTCACTGACTCAGTGAATCTGCAGGCAGAATTTGTCTCTCTATTTGTATTAAAATTTGAAGTCAAATACACCTACTGAGGGGTTTAAGGAAAATATCCGTTACCAATTAAAACCAATACAGTTCAAGAATAGAGTATACATGGACAACATGACTGGCTGCTTCCCATTGAGCACAGTGAGGACAAGACTGTCATAAATTGGTTATTGCACCAGAGACAAAAGGAGCACCTACACACATTGGACCCCAAATTCACATTCAGTATTTACTGGATTCCATCACAGGTTTAAAGTCTTTGAGTGTAAGGCTGGAACTCTGAACCTTTCACATGACTTAAACTCTTGTCTGGAAACCTGGACAGCAGAGGTTTGATTTCATGGTTTTGTCTTAGCATTGTTCTTTTGTGGAACAACACAGATCAGGTCACCAATCTGGAGGGACCACAGATCAAGCTAAGTGACAACAGAACTGAAGTTAGAAACTGTTGGGTTTTTCCATATTTATTTTTAGTTATACTTTGTTCTTGCAAAAGATGAGGATAATCTTGCTAGATAATTACACTTGCTAGATAATTACTTCCTCAAAACAAAGGGGGCAATAGCTTTGTAGCTAGTGCACATTACAGAAGCCTTGTCACTGCTCTGTGCCCTCATGAAGAGACACTTCTGAAATACAAAAGAACTTTGTTCTCCTTCAATCCTATATCATCCCCGACTTCTACTGTGTGTGTTCCAAGGATTTTGAGCTCTTAACAGGATCAGACTTATATCAACTACTTTTTTTTCTCTAAGAAGATATATAAAAGGAAGAAAAAAATTATAATAATTAGGCAGACCCTAAACCAGAAGCGTAACAAAATCACATGACTCTTAAAACAATATAATTCCTTCTGTAGAAGGATTACTGTAATATCATATATCTATTTAATCCTTCTCCAGAATGAAAAGGAAATAAATTAACCATCGCAAGTAATACCAGCTATCAAACTCCATTTTTCAACTAGAAACAGCATTTCAAAAGCACAGAGGCTCAGATCACAAGTTTTTCATTAAGAGCAAACATAAAAGTACACGTACCTCAATATCTTCTTTATATTTTAATAAAGGGGCATCCATTATGTTTTTCAAAGAGAAATTTTCAGAGTCAACATTAAAGCGATGACCAGTTACTTGTGCAATTCTTTCCCAGTGGCGTGACATCATTGCCTAGAAAAGTCCATAGGAATTACGGAAACATAGAATCATAGAATAGTTAGGGTTGGAAAGGACCTTAAGATCATCTAGTTCCAACCCCCCTGCCATGGGCA